>PVKN010033449.1:0-13031 GCA_004027915.1 Capromys pilorides
AAACAAAAGTGATGATATTATAAAACAGTGGGTGATATTCCTGGGACAAAATATATGAGGAACAAAGATTTAATTAAGATTTTAAGACTTTTTCATTATTAAGGACATGTTCCTGCTAACAATATTATTAATGCAGACCTCATAAAATTGATGCATCAGTGAAAACTATAAGATAAAAAATGCTTCCAAAATGATTGGGTAATTGTTTACTTTTCATTGATTTATTTATCCAAAATTAATTTTCTGTACACTATGTGCAAAGCATCACATGCTAAAAGTAAATATGAAGTTGTGTTACATTCACTGTTCAAGATCTATGTGTGTTTTCTGTACAAGAATGTTGTCATTATTTAGCATCCTCTAAAGCAGTTTACTTGTTTGTCAGAGGTTCTTCTGGGATAGAATTTCAAGAAGCACTAGTGGGCAATTGGACTAATTCAAACAGAGAAAGAATACAAACCTTTCTAGACATATTGAGATACTGAGTGGCCCTTGCATGGTAACTTTGCTGTCATCTACCGGGGAACCACTGAAGAACCTTGTGGCATCCAACACACAATTATTTGCTCTTCAAATAGCTGATTGTGACAGCCACAGGCAAAGTAAGGAGCAGATGTGAGGCTAGATACAATGGGCAAAACCAGTAGACTCTGCAAATTTAGTTCATGTAGAGATAAAAAATGAGCAATTATTCATGAACTCTTCTTAGATGCAGTCACTGTGCTAACTAACCACAGGGAAGAGGAAAAGAGAAGAAAAATGAAAACCTGTGACCACTACCCTTTAGAATCCACAGTCTGACTGACAGGTTGCCAATGTCAAGAGAGAGGGCTCTGATCATAAGGAGGACTCTGGTAAAGAGGCCAAGTGAGTCTTCCCAAAGGTGACCCTGAAGTAGCTTCATAAGTAAAAGTTAAAGTGTGTCAAGTGGAAGCCAGACTACTGAGAAATAGAAGATGAATCTAAGCAGAAGAAACATGGATTCCAGACCCCAAGATTTATAGCATGAAGCTTAGAGCATTAGAGTCTACTTTAAGGAGTGAGATACAAAAATTTGACTCCAGCACAAGGGACAGTACTCTAGGAATAGGTGCTCAGCATGCACCTGTAGGTTCTCAAGCATTACATATTTAGGGAAGGGCTTTTCTGAGGTATAACTCAGAACTATGCATTAGAAGGAGCATGGAGTGTGATTCGTTGTCTCAAATTCATAGACATATTAGCTCATATGGCTCCATTTTAATATCTAGATATTTCTTCTTGGGTCTTCAGGGTCTTAGATTGATACTTCTTGTGTAAGTCTGAATCCACTAAATTCACAGTTGTCCAGACTGTACCAAGTACTTCCCTTAGTTGTCTCATTTATTTATTTATTGAAACAATACTAAGAGAAAGATTGTGGTGTCTCTTTAGTTTAGTGGAGGAAGCTCAAGTGTTGAAGTGTTAAGTTGGTTCATAGTATGTTTCACTGTAAGAAATCCGTCTCCACTTCACTAACACATTCAAATAGAAATCACAGACAAAATAGATTTCTTAGCAACCCTGAGGCATCTGTGTGTGTGTATGTGTGTGTGTGTGTGTGTGTGTGTGTGAATGTGTATTTATGGTACAAGAAAATAATACTTTCCTTTCATTACGAAACCAGTATTACTCCACAATGTCTTGAATTTTGAATCTTGAAAGTTGTCTGTTCAAGACAACTGGGTCTAAGTCCAGGCGTGGTGGTGCACACCGACAATTCCAGCACTTGGGAGGCAGGAAACAAGAGGATCACTATGAGTCACAGCTGCATAGTGAGACGCTACACACACACACGTGCACACACGCACTCATGCACGCACACACAAAGACTACTGGGTCTTGAGTTTTTAGCTAATGACATTTTCTTCCTTTGAGTGTTCCTTTTTTCTCCTGAGCTTCATTGAAAATGTAGAAACTAAAACAATGCATCTATAATTTAGTCCTCCATAATGAGTATTTGATTGTATCAACTCCTTGATCAATGCTATGAGTGATATAAAAATAAAGCACAATTTTTGCTTGAAAGAATCTTAAATTTTGTTAAAGGAGATGTGCATGAGAATAATACAGTGTAGGTCATGGAAAACTGCTATAAGAGATGATAGAAACTGGCAGAGATATTCCAACCAGTATGCTGGACAGAACTGAAAGCACAGAGAATGGGTATCCTTGAGCTCTGGTCTTCTGTTTGCATCTCTCAAACTCTACTCACCTGACTTCATCTGCAAAACTAGAGGGCTTCACCAGAAACCCTTAGAGTTCCAACAGGTTCTACCTTCCTGTGCATGTTGCAATATTTCAACACCCACAGAACAGAGCAGCACAGAAATCTCTGACAATCAAAAATGAGGTATGAGCACAGGTACCAAAGCAGCATTGGCCTGGTGGTGCGTAGGGAGAAGAGAGCTCTGCTGAGTGTGACTCACATGCCAAGCTGGCAGAGGACAAAGCACAAGGGCTGGAAGAAAGTATGAGGGAGGTTGACAGGAGGTGGCAGAGTCTACACAAAATCATTTGAATATTTTAAAGAATATTTAATTGCCAAAATGTAATGGAAACAAATAGCAGATCATTGTGAGTCACTGTTAATGACATAATGAGGGGTACAAGCTCTGGAAATGAAAATTATAGAGCAGGTTACCTGAAAAAGAAAAAAGGGACAGTAAAAAGAATAGTCTAAAAACCAAAGAAGTCAAAACTTCATGAAAGTTTTGATCCTCAGCACTGAAAGAATAATGTCACAGAAGAGCTAAAAATAAGCTAGTTTAGAGTAACCCTTCTGACACAAAAGATGTGACAAATAAAATCTAACAACGTGATGGTGTGATTGTCAAAGCTCCATGTTTAGACACCCTACATGAAAACTGAAATATTTCAACACGCTCATAACCACTCAGAGCCCTAAAAACCTGTTCAAGTCACAAAACCATTTGCTGGTCTGTAATTTCTCCCCACCCCCCTTTATTTTATCACACTAACACTGTCACAGTGAAAAGACAGCTGGTGGCAGTGACTATCCGTGACCTTAAGAACACAGCTGGGTTTCTATTTTTATTTCTGTGAAGCCTTTTTTTCTTCAGCCAGCAGATGCCTTAAAGGCCACAGCTAAAAATCTATGTAGTAAAGCCAATTTGTATTGTGTTGTAAGTGTATACAAATATTTCACACAATAAAAGCTCTTTAAAAACATAGATACACAGACACACACACACACACACACACACACACACACACACACACAAACTCTTACTTAAAAATCTTGCATCCCCAACCTGGGATGGACAACTGGATCATACCAAGTTCAAAGCAACATTTAGAGTGACATAAAATCACTAGTATTGACAGCACAATTCAAAACAGAAGGAGCAGAGTCATGTTACTTCTATTTTGTAGAAATAGGGTAATCTAAAGACAATCCAGCACGTTTAGAAGATGTCAATGAGCAATCCAAGTTTTAAGATTTTAATGACTATCAGAGATAGAAAACAAGCTGCAGAATTTGCTGAGTGGATTCATTTTTTACATATTTTTATTTTTTTATTATTTTTAACAAGAAATAATAATGTGACTGTTTCAAAACACATTAGTAGTACATTCCCAATATTTGATGCAACAGATATTGTTGTCTTCGTAGTAGTTATACAGAGCACAGGGTGTAGACGTGATAATTTTTCTAATCATTATTGGTACAAAAAATTTCTTCTCATTGAGCTAAGGAATTCATTTTTATTCACATTTGCTCGAATTAAAAATAAAGCTCCCGGAGAGCTTCATCTGGCTCATCGTAGACATAGGGATTCGTTTCTGAATCTGACTTGTACCATATTTGTGAATATGGCTAACAGCAGAGACAAATGTGCATTTCACATTTCTAGTGAGCTTGTTGCTCAGTAGATGAGATGGTAGACTGTGAACCGTGGCAAGAAGGCTATTCAGCAAGCAGAGTACGATGTGAGGATGCTGGCCTGGCAGAGAAACGGCTTAGTGCCTGCTAGCGTCTAGCTGGCAGGCAAACTCCACAGAGGGGAAAGGCAGTGGTGTGCTTCCTTCACTCCTGCTCTTTGTTGTCACGCAAAATAGAGAGACATTCTGAAAAAAAATCAGCAATTTATCCTCTGAAAGCACAGTCTGTCAAAGATGGATTTACCAGCTATTTGCTGCTTTGCCAAATGAAAATAAAGATCTAACTCATTAAACATCATTAAATAATTAAATATAGATTTTTGTTACATCTCTAAATTCAGAAAAGTGTGCTTGCTGCTCTGATGGCTTCTAAAGAAAGAAGACTGGTGGGCAGGGATCTGAGCCCACACATTCATGGCTCGCCTCTCTCTCTTAAGTGCCAGAGACACTGTCTAGGGTAGGGGGTCGCCCTGAGGAGCCTACAAACTGAGAGCAGCTCAAAACGTGGACCGCAGAATGTCCACCTCTCTCTGTCCCAGGGAACAGTGTGCAGGACATTAAAGCTCTATTGAGTGAAGAAATAATCTGACAATTCACATGTTGCCTGGTTTGCTACACTGAACTGTGCTAGGCAGGCACAATTTCTAAACCCCAAAGTCCAGTCAAAAAAGAACAACCCAGATGTCTAGAACACAGGAATGTGCTGTTCTCACATAGCAGAGTCCTCTCTGCAGAAGCCATCAGGCCACCAGTGTGAGATGACACACATGGATGCACCTACAGGCTGTGCTATATGTGGAAAACCATGTCTTTGGGCTTTATATCAAGGACTAATTACACAAAAAGTAATGGAAAGCAATAATAAAATTAGCCACCTATGCTGAGTCCTGCCTGATGTTTCCAGGTGCCACAATGAAGAGCTGAATATCCAGTGGCAAAGCACGACCCAAGTTGCTGCTCTTTTCCTTTCGTAAGCTCCATCAGCTGCTTAGGTACAATAAAGTGACTCAAACAGTGAAGCATAAACAGTCTCTCATATCCCCTGAGCTGCTGATGGTGTGTAAGGGTAGCTATTGCTTAAAAGAAGATTAAACTGCCTGATGAACAAGCTTCTTGCACAACAGATTGTGCAACAGGTTGGCATGGTCAATGGCACCTCATCAATAGCATGTATTTTTCAGTAGGTTAAAGTGTTCTCTATTTTGAATGCATATTAATCACTCTCTTTTGCATGAAACTGAAGTTGGCACAAATCGTTTATTTCCCTTCAAGGTATAAGCTTTCTTAGAAAAATGGAAGCTGAGGCCAGTTTTGCTTCCTGGAAGCAGAATTAATGTAGCTTAAGTAACTACCTAAGATTGTGGCAGGAATGTTAAAAACAAGACTCAAAGCTAGTTTAGTTAAAGCTTGAGTAATTTAAGGAAGTTGCCTTGGCAAGTAAATGGTATTGTACCAAAACTAAATATTTCACAGTTACATTTGCTCTTGCCTAAAAATAAAAACTAGAGCAATACAAGGGAAAACTGCCAAGGCTGAAAATAATATACAGCAGCTGTAAGTAACTGGGAGTGATAATCATAATTGGACAAGATGTAAGATATGTGTTAAAATGCAGATTGGATCTTCCTAGTGACAACTGGGAGAGCACTCAGAGGTTTAGACTCCACCTCTAGCCGGGGCGCTTCTGCCCTATACCTGAGGCAAGCCTCCAAAACCCAAGGTGGCATGAAGTCCACCATGAACCCACTCTCTTGGTGCTCTCATTGCAAAGGAGAAAGCTAGAGAAGAAAAGGAAGCAGTCACACTCCCTGATGCAGAGCATGGATTGCAAGCCAGAGGAAACCAGCCACTTATCTAGCCACAAATGGCATTTTATAAAATCCACCCAAGGTAGATAAGCAAAGGCAGAGGGACTGATATTAAGTGGAGGATATCTCTGGAAGTCTGGGGAAGCATTCTGAAGGTGTCGATACTCCTGCTAAGTCTAAAACCATCTCTTACTTTCCTTCATTTCATAGCATCAAATAACATCTTGGGATTCCACATGCTGAGCAAGTTAAATTGACCTAAATAGTCCTGAGAGCCTTAAGTTTAACGCCTTTGACCTGCTTCTCTAAATAGTTCTGTGCAAATACATGCCCGAAATACACTGAGCAAATGTCAGTCAATAGGAATAAAGCCATAGGATGAAAGCAAATTCTAGCAAAAGACTGAGGTGCAACCACTTCAGAAATCAAGATGCATATGCGCTGAATTACGTGCACTGTATCATTCAATTTTGCAAACACAAAAGTCCATTGCCTCAATGTTTGCCCTTCTCTAGCTCCTCAGCCCGCCCTCATTTCTCCTTGTAGCTGAATATGCTCCTACTTCTACATGTGTGTATTTGTATCCCCAATTACAGTAAACTCTTTTCTGAAGGAGTAGATTGCATTTTGTTTATCTTTTCCTGTGCGGCATTTAATTCAGCCCTCAGGCACATAAAAGATAACCAATCTTTAAGCAAGGAGCACAAATGATGCCTAACTTCCCCACAGCTATCAAGCCTTATATTGCTTTGACTAATTTTGCCCTTTGCATTTTTGCCTATTGAGTATTCATAATTGTTTGGCACTCCATGACTTTCAGTAACTTCTGGCTTACACTACAGAACTCAATGTCCAGCTTCCTTTGGGAATAACAGAAAAATTATATTTGGAAACAAATAAAAGGTGTATGAATTTCTGGCATCAGTTATAAAGTATGCCATTTTAATTGTAAGTTTTAAAAATGTTACCTATAATGCCTTTTATACTTAAGATAGTAAGGGATGAAACAGAAGAGACACTCGCTAGGAAGAGTGTGGCACTGAAAGTGGATGATACCAGGAGCATCTGTGAACATGCATGGAACTCAGGAACAAAAGGACTGAAAAACTCAGGAAATAGATTGATAGCAATGTTTTAATATTTATCAAAGAACTGAACATTTCCTATAGAGAGATAAAGCTTAGGTTACTACAGCTTTTGTAGCATTGTATGACAGACCATAGTCTTTGCTTTCAAGGCTTGGGTTGGGGTCATGAGGGATTCAGAGCCTGAGAAATTGGTCAACTTTATTATGACATAATTGGAGGGTGCATGGCAAGGATCACATGCAATGATTGTGTTCCTTTTGCTCTGTTACATGGTTTTGTTTATGATCAAGTTGATCAACATAGAAATAGACCCTTGGAATGCGTGTGCTGGGTTTATGCTGAGATGGTCCAGTTCTCACATTAATAACAATTAAGGGTTTTTGTTTGTTTCTAGCCTAAATAAAAGATTAGAGTAAAACTACAGAAGGCAATGTAGTGATTAAATTTCCCATTTGTGTTTTAATTCCTGGAACACTTTTTTCATAGTTATTTGTTTAAGAAGATTTAAAAATCATTGCACTTTGAACAGAAAAATAAAAAATATATCTTATAATGCTAAAAAAAAGAACTGTCTATCTCACTGACTACTGCATTTTCAGGATTTTGTAGTGTTTGCTGCCTCATTCAAAAAAAATTGATGAATGAAGGATCAAACGTTTAGTTGCTTCTTTTAGACTATCTCTATGTGGCTTGCTCCAGAGACGTTGTAGGCTATATTTGCTTTTCTTGACACAGAAACTAGGTATTAAATGGTAACATATTAGACATGAGATGGACAAGAAAGATCTAAGTGAAAAATTCAATGAATAAATAATTTGCAATTAAGATAAGACACTACATGGCGTTAGAAAGATAGAATGCAAACAGATATTTGCAGTGTAATATGGGATATGAGATCATTTGATAATGGCACAAAGGGGATACTGAGCTCAGCTTATAGGGAAAGGAGAAGGGATTCAGAGAAGCTTTCTGTAGCATTCATTTCTGAAGATGAATGAGTCCTGAGGTTATCAAGACTACATCCATTTATGTACCATAGAATGCTTCATGCTAACTAAAATATCCTTGCTTTTAATTTTTCTTATCTATAATACTACTTCCTATATTTGTTTATTATTTTCTTTTACTGTTATATTAGTTTTATTGCACTCAGTATCCTTATTAAAAAAAAAACACTGCTCTGAAACAGTTATTATTTCCATGGTGATACACCAATTAAATACTTATTGGCTTTAAAAAATATTATTCTGTCTTTATTAAGAGAAAACAAGGAATCTTGTGGCTTTAAACTATATTTCTTAGATATCAGACAATGGAATCCTATCTATTCAGCAAAATTCTTATTTTCCTTATCACTTTTTCATTTTTAAAACTCATTTGTAATGCACAGAGTGCCTCAAGCAGTTAACTATGCTCTGTGTTTATAAAAAAGTAGTTGCTTCAGGGCTTGGACCCTTCTTACCTGAAATCCACAATAGCCCTGTCAGGAGATATTCTCACCCACTGAAGCCAGTGTGCCTTTATCCCCCTTAATGCCATCTGAGTGTAAGCAACACAGTCAAATCTTGCTGCAAGGCAACATGGTCACTTGCATAAGTCCCACTGAAAAATCCCTTGCAGGTAATTAATTCAAAGTCAGGGGGGCTGAGGAGATAGCTCTGTGGCACAAGTGCCTTCCTGGCAAGTGCAAGGTTCTGAGTTCAAACCCTGGTCCTGAGTAAAAACAAAAAAACAACCAAAATTAGTGTGAGTAAAACTTGTTCTGCATTTGAGAGAATGCAGACTTAGGAGTGAAGCATTACATGTCTTTATTACATTCTTCCATCTTTACTAGGAAGTTACAGCTAAAGTTAGGTTTCATTAAGTAAAAGCAGTTAAAGCTCTGATGGTGGGTTGTTCTATTATTTCTATTAATATTATTGTGGCAAGTTATTGAGAATTAGACCCAAGCAAGTCTGAACATGTTGGAGGCATTCGTTATAGAACACAATATAATCTGCACACAGGGAAGCAACAGGGCTTGTGTGCAATGAAGGAGAATCCACTCTGTGCCCTGCAGCTGTACAGCAGATTTAATGAATCCTTAGGTTTGGGTGAAAAGGTAATGTGACTTTGGCAAATATCACATGAGCATCTCCCTTGGTTTTGCCAAAGTATAAATGCAGTTACACATTCAGCCCCAAATTCCTCAAAATCTGCTTCAGCATCGACTCCTAAACACCTACATTACAGCTGGCAGCCATCCTATGTAACACAGCTTGAGTTCCTATTTCCACCCTTCAGGCCTCAAATTTGATCCAGTCACACTAAGCTAGATTCAAATCCTAGAGCTCAGCCCACTCTCCCTTTTCCTCCTGCTTTGCATGTGTTATTTCCTCTACCCACAAGGTGCTTGCTTGTGTTAAAACTTTGTTTCCTGGCCCAAGCAGGTTTAAATGCACAGTTCTGTGTCGTGCTTGTGGGCACAGGCAGCTCTTACATTCTTAGGATTGTATTAGAATTGTCCTCACCACACACAAAAAATGTCCTTGGTAGAGAAAAACACTTTTCTGGTTGTTCTAGAATTTATTTGATTGAATAAAAAAAAAAAAAGATTTACAGGTCTGTGCATGAATGAATATTGTCTGAAGTATGATTTGCCATTCAGATACAGAAATATGAGTGTTAATGGATGCTTATTGAATACTTAGCATGTGCTCACCCTAGCGCACTGTGAGGTTGTAGTACATCTCTGATTCTTGCCATGGCTCTGCTAGGAAGATTATAGCATTTCTGTTATTCCTGTTTTGTCCTTGAGAAAACTAAAGCTCTGACGCTTGGAGAAGTTAGTCGAATGGGCTGTACATTCTCATAGAGCAGAATCAGTCATGAGCCTAATCCTGCCCCACCCTAACCCTGTGAGCTCCCTAGAACACCTGGCTGCCTCTTGACTATTGTGATGCTGAGAGACACAAATTAGATTTTGATTTAATCTTTTCCCTTTCTTTCCAGCTCCAAGTACAGCCCAGTATGGAATTACCGGGAGCGGTGACGTTCTTTTCTCCTGCTGGTACCTTGTGTTGACACTGTCCTCTTTCACCAGCATATTCTACCTGAAGAATGCCATTCTACAATAAATTTAAAGACCCATAAAAGGCTTTTAAGGATTCTCTGAAAGTGCTGATGGCTGGATCCAATCTGGTACAGTTTGTTAAAAGCAGCGTGGGATATAATCAGAAGAGCTTACATGGGGATGATCGCCTTCTGTAGAATTGCTCATTATGTAAATACTTTAATTCTACTCTTTTTTTGATTAGCTACATTACCTTGTGAAGCAGTACACATTGTCCTTTTTTTTAAGACGTGAAAGCTCTGAAATTACTTTTAGAGGATATTAATTGTGATTTCATGTTTGTAATCTACAACTTTTCAAAAGCATTCAGTCATGGTCTGCTAGGTTGCAGGCTGTAGTTTACAAAGACGAATATTGCAGTGAATATGTGATTCTTTAAGGCTGCAATACAAGCATTTTGTTCCCTGTTTCAGTAAGAGTCAATCCACACTCACGGAGATGCATTTCTTTCTTTTTTGATAAAAAAAAGTAAATAATATTGCCTTCAGATCATTTCTTCAAAGTATAACACATATCTAGATTTTTCTGCTGGCATGATATTCAGGTTTCAGGAATGAGCCTTGTACTATAACTGGCTGTGCAACTCTGCTTCTCTTTCCTGTAAGTTCAGCATGGGTGTGCCTTCATACAATGATATTTTCTCTTTGTCTCCAACTCACACAAAGTGTTTTGTTAAATCTTACAATTTGGAAACAAAACTGAACCATAATGGTGAAACTGAACATGACCCTATCCCTAAGGAGCTATTGCACTGTATTCCTTTGTCCGTCAGTGGGGTTTGAGAAATTTGCCCCAGGATAACTCAGTTCTTTGATGTAAAATAGTTTAACAACATAGTAAAGTAAATGTACCACATAATCTTTTTTCTTTAGTCAACACAAAGTGTTACATCCGTAGGGGGAAATAATTCTCATGACAGGGGATAGCACAGCTCCACTCACGGTATTGCTGAACAAGACAGCGTCTTTCTCTTTCATTGCTCCAAGTCAACATTTTTAAGAGGGCTTGTCAGAAAGGAGAAAAAGTCCTAATACCTAATATTACAAGTTGGTAAGTGCTCAAAATTAATTTGGCTTTGTCATAGGTAAGTAAATATGACAGAGTGCTTCAACAGACAGAAAAGTATTGCATATTATCTGGCTGAAACCATCACTGATGTGATAGTCAAGAATGCATGTTACTGAAGAAGATTCAAAATATAACAAGTATTTTATATTCATATTATTCAGATCAATCTCTGAAGGAACTAATTCTTTGATGAAACCTTTTCTCCATAGCTCAAACAAGAGCAGCCCTCAAAATTACCATGCTTTCTTTCTTCCTACATGATATAACATAAGATATGATCAAACAAAGATATCAGTGATGAGACTATCTTAAGAGCTATTGACTATTAAATCATTGTGAGTAGTCAATTTTTGTTTTTACTGTGAAGAATAACAACTGCATTTCTGAAGGAGTATGCTGTTCATTTAACTACTATTTACAGGAATAGGCTGACGGTTTCACTCTTCCCCAAAGAGAGGCCACAGCCTTGAAAGCCATTTTACAGGTTGGATGAAGTTGCCAATTTTAGCACACCTATATTTCTACAATCATTTTTTGTAAATCATACAGAAACAAAGACTCTACTAAAACTGTTAGATACAAGACATTTTAGAGAGGTTATACATGTTTAAGATAGCTAATACTTTACCCTAGAAGGGATGGCTTCAAAATGTTGATTTTTTTTTATTCAAATAAGATATAGACACAACACACACCATAAATCTGTTTTAATTAGAAAAGATTAATTGTAAATGAGGGAACATAAATACACAGTCTTCCCACAGAATGGCAATAATATGATATAATGCTAATAAATTTACTAGCTGTAATAAATTTAGCACATTTTGACTGATTTATTAAACTGGATCCTTAAAAAGATGGCATTTAAATTTATTATGTATTTGTCCTTCAAAAATATATTCTTTGTGGAATTGATGAGCAAACTGCAAAATATTTTCTTTGTATTGCAGCTTTAAAGTGGCACACTCCATAATAATCTACTTACTAGAAATAGTGGTGCTACCACAAAAGTGTTAACCATCTGTAACCATTGTTTGGGAGAAAGAACCAGATCAAGAATGCATACTATACAGTGACCATTTTCCTAGAGTTAAAAATACCTCCTCTTTGTATGGTTTGTAGGGTACATGTGAGGTACATTGAGGTATAAACTATGGAGGAACCAAATAATTAGTTCAAAGTGTTGTCATGATTCCGAGTTTGTGGAGTCTGGTGTGTTTCCCATAGAACGTGAGAAGTACAGTCATAGCTCAGTAGCTATACGTATTTGCCTTTATGTTAGAAGAGACTTTCTTGAGTGACATTTTTAAATAGAGGAGGTATTCACTATGTTTTTCTGTATCACAGCAGCATTCCTAGTCCTTAGGACCCTGGACAGAGTGAAATCATGAGTATTTATGAGTTCAATATTGTTCAAATAAGACTACAGTATTTGCTTTTTGTGTGAATGTATTGCATATAATGTTCAAGTAGATGATTTTACATTTATGGACATATGAAATGTCTGATGACTCCATTGTATCAGTCCTGACTGTACAAGATCGTTGCAATTTCAAAATAGCAGTTTTATAACATTGATTTATCCTTCAATCTATGACAATTTTTAGCTATTCATTTCAACATTATATATTACACAAGTTCCATTGGTGGGATTTCTTTTTGTTGCCCCTAATTTTTTTTTCAAAGAAAGAGAAAAGGAAATTAAGAGCAGTTGCGAAAGTAGAGGGAAAATATAAAGACAGAAAAGGCGGCAAAGAAAGTGAAAACAAAAAAGAAAAAAAAGGAGGAGGAAAGATAGAAATAAAGAAGGATGAGATGAAGGGGAGAATCAGAATATTAAGGTCGTTAACTTATTCATTTGCATTCTCAGTTTAAATGCAGGTGGTGTAATTACATTTTACAATGATCTCATTCAAAGCATAAGTCCTGTTACACCATTAAGTTTCTACCTGCAGCAATTATATAGTGAAAAGTACTGCCCAAGTTATAGTATCAGTGCTTCTTGGAGGCCCTGATATTTGAGACAGAGAA
>PVKN010033450.1:0-12048 GCA_004027915.1 Capromys pilorides
TTTTTTTTTTTTTTTACCAAAAAAGGAAAATGTTAGTTAAAGACAATTATTTGCCTTTCCAGCAATAGAAATAGCAATGGTCACAAGTATGATTCTAAGCAAAGTAATTCAAAGGAAAATTTGCTGGGAATATATGGCAAAATTGCTACTGAAATGCATAATTGAAAATTTCTCTCTCTAGGATCCAGGTGTGGTTGTGCATGCCTATAATCCCAGCACTTGGGAGGCTGAGGCAGGAGGATCAGGGTGCATTCGAGACCAGCCTGGGCCGCAAAAGTGAGTTCAAGGCCAGCCTGAACTGCATAGCTAGACAAAAAAATCTCTCTCTCTCTCTCTCCTTCTCTCTCTCCATCTCTGCAATAAAGTTGTACTATTTGGAAATGCTTACACTCAATTAGCAGTTAGATGGAAGAGAAAAGCCTGAGGACAGAGCTGTAGATTCCGAAAGAAAAGACAAATAGCTCCTGGGTAAATGGTAAAATCTTTCTCTTCAGTATTCCTTATTAAATGTACGGAATCGAACAGCTAAGTTTTATAATTTTCTAATTAAATTTGATTATTTAGATTAAGATCAACATAGACTAAGTGAAACTACCACACTAAATGTCTTTATTTTCGGAAATACTTTAATATTTATAATTACATGGTCATAAGCTTAAGCTTCTGTACTCTAATATTTAGAATATCATTTATACAGTGGAACTCTGTGTCTGTCTCTTCTCTTTCTCCCTTATTTTTGAAATTGGATGATTATATGTGAAATGTTTGATCCATGGTCATATTAGGTTAATGAAATCAGTAGGGTGTCTCGAAATTTAATCTTAAAACAAGCTTTCAGGGACCTTACACAATTTGCTCTAAGGAAGGAAAGCATTATTTAGTTCACAGTTGTGGAGGTCTCAGTATGTATTCAACTGACTCTAACGCAGAGTGGCACACGGCAGAGGGCAGTAGTTCATGGCAGTGAAAATAGAGCAAAAAAGAGAGGAGCAGCAGCAGCACAGGTAGCAAAGGCAGAGAGAAAGCCTCCTTACCTTCCCTATTACTTCTCCAGTATGTGTAGCACTCACACTCAAAATCCCAGTTTTGGATCATGAATTAATCATAAACTCTAGAAGTTTGCCCCATGTCTGTATGAAACTTGGGGGGAACAACTAGATACAGACCGTAACATTCTGCCCCTGTCACCCCAAAGACACATGCTTATTCCTTTACGAAAAATGCATTTTAGCCCATATCTAAGACTTGTCAAAGTCCTAACAGTTTCAGCATTGTTGAGAAATCCAAGTCCCAAGCCTCCTCAGAGATCTAAGGCAAGCTCTTATCTGTGAACCCCTGTACAAATGAAAAGTTAAACACTTCCAACATTAAATGGCACAATAAAAGCATTACCATTCCAAAAGGTGCAAATAGTAGGATACAAAACATTAGGATCAAAGCAAGTCCAAAATCCAGCAGGGCAAACATTAAGTCCTGCAGCTCCATGTGGAACATCAGAAGAAATCTGTGGCAAATTGTGAGCTCCGTGTGCCTCCACCTCTATGGTACTTCTGTGGGTTGTATCTCCCATGGTTGTCTTGTAGGCTGGCCTTGCTCCCTTTTTGCACCTTTCCTTAGATGACCCATGATTTCGGCTTTTCCAAAGTTTTGGGGTCTGCCCTGCACTTCAGGCTTCTCACTCACAGGGTGCTTTCCCAGGGACACCCTGCCTGGCCTCTCATGTCTTCTGAAATATTGGTAGAAGCTTTCTTAGCCTTAGAGTTTTTGCATTCTCCATGCTTCTAAAATCAGTGCCACGTGAATGATACCAAGATCTGCTACCAGCTGGAGCAGAGGGCAGATTTTCTTTTCTCTTATCTGTAGGAGTCAAGTACCTGGATTGCTGAGCACTTTGACCCTGATTACAAGGAACATATTCTCTATCATGCCATCATTGTAAACCTGGTGTGGTCATCACCACCATTCTGCAATATGGTGCTCTACAGCTTTCTCTTCAAAGAAAAGACTTTCACTTTTGCAGTTTTGAGGTTGCAAAGGGTAGAGATTTGCTGCTTCTTGTGATATTCTAAGGCCATTGTTTCTATTTTCCTGTTCCTTCTCCGCAATGGAGATCTCTTTGGATCTATCTTTGCAGTAAACAGCTTTATTGAAGCTTCCTTTCTGGCCAAATTCACAACATTTTAAATCATCCTTCTGGGATTTTTTCTCTTGACTTGCAACATAAATCTCACTAAAAGCCCCCAACAATAGCCATGCCACCACCTCAACATTCAATTGTCTTGAAATTTCTTTCACCAGAATATTCAGTTCGCCACATTTAATCTAATCTCAGGCAAAGTCTCTGGACACAAGCAAAATGCCGACAAACTTTCTGCCAAGCCAAAACACACATCATCTGGAGTCCAGAAGCCAATATAGTGCTTCTTCCCAGCAGAAGTCTCCCCAGCCTGGTCTTTACAGGTAGGATTTCTATCAGAATTCTGATCTACTGAGCTCTGACTCGAACCTCCCATACAGAACAGCCAAAGGTGTTCCAGAACTTCTGTTTCAGGTGACATCTCCAAACCTTTCCTATCTCTTCCCACAAGCTAATTTTAAAGGCTCTTGAACCACATGGTCAGGTACAGTGATACAACAACCCCACTCTCAATACCAGATTCTTGGTTACTTTTCTCTTGTTGCTGGGCCAAAATATCCTACACCCAAAATCAAAGAAGGAAGATTTATTTAGCTTACAATTGTGGAGATATCAGTCCAAGGCAGAGTAGCACATGGCAGAGGGCAGCAATTCATAGTAGAAGAAAACAGCAAAACAGAAAGAGCAAAATAGAGCAATAGCAGCAGCAAAGGCTCACAATATTAAGTATTTAACTGGACCTTATTATATATTAATGATTTGACTGAGGATATTACCATGAGAATGAACCAAAACAGCATAACACTATTGACATCTTGGAAAAAATGGAAATAATCAAAATTATAAATAATATTATGCAGTACTTTGTTGATTTCCTTATTAATGTTTATATCTTTCTTAAGTATCATCACAAGTAGTTCTAGCCCAATGGTTTTCTTGTATGACATTACAGTTTACTGGTGGTAAAGTGGTATCCTTGTTTTTTTTTTAAATGTGATATGAATTAATAAGAGCAGAAATTTCCAGCTGATACAGCTTTTCTTTCAAACAATGCCTCATTGAAATCTGATAATATTTTCTTAGTTCTTATGAATATCTATGAGGAGTATATTAAACAGACCTTCAAAGATCAAGCAATTTAATCAAAAGTGAGTTATCCACTGCTCTCTGTGCTTCAGGTTGAGTCTACTGTGCTTGGGCATGTCTCTCAGCAGTTCTGGGTGCAGACCTTTTGACCCTGCTTTCCCACAGTCCTTATTGCGACTTAAAATGTTCCAGGGCAGAAGGTCACATACTCAACTGTTGTCCCAAGTGAGCAGCAGTTTGCCAGCAGCATGTGGAGTGAGAGGAGGAGGAGGCTCCAACAGCACAGGTCTAGTTACTAGAAACAATGACAGAGATTATCAACAGAGCTTCCTATATCCTCTGAGTGGGGATAGTTACAACAGCGTACAGAGTCTCCCTAAGCATTGACCAGAAACTCTTTCCTCTAGATTGTCTGTTACCATTTCTGGAGAAGTGAGCTTCTGACTTAACACTGTAGGAAATTATCTTTTGGTGTATGAAAAACATTTCAGTGCCAATCAACTCCCTGAGTTTTCCTAATATTCCTACTAGAATCATCAGGCTCTACGACCAATTTACCTTAGGAAACACAGACTTGGAGAAATTTAGAGACTTGCAAAAAATTCACAGAATAAGTCCAATTTTTTGTTCAATGTTTTTGGCTACAATAACAGTTGTGTAAAGCTCCTAATTCTAAATGCACTTTATAGAAGGCTCTGTACACAGCCACGATTAATTGCCCTGTGATGCATGGTCACTACACGCTTTGTCAATTTCTAGTTCTTAGTGCATCTCTATAATGTGGACTTTGCTGGTAAATCATTTAGGTGAAAATTCTAGCTGTTGATTTTGTTAAAGTTATGCCATTGGGTGAGTTATTTTGCCTATTGTTGTCTATGTTTCATTTGGAAAATCATATCAATGGCAAGGTCCATCCCACAGAATTGTTGTTGCTGTGATCCATAAATATCAGACGGACAAAAAGATGATGTTTTTACTGATTACTAAACACAATGACTAGGACATAATTATCAATATCTTTATTATGATTTCAGGGGTAATTACTACTGGTCATAATATAATGAGAAGTTTAAAAATTATTTTAATACTTGAGTATTTCTTTCTTATCACAGCATTTAAACACAAAGTCCTATTTATAAATGTATTTCTTTCCCCAATTTGTGATGTATGTTGGAGAAAGAAAAAGTCAGTTAACCCTAATTGGAAACAGATGTCATCAGAAAGTCTTGCATGTGCTTTCACCCATGAGTAACTAACACATCAATTATGGAAAGGTCCATCCAAAACCAGATGTTTTGAATATCTTTGGAATTTGTGTGCATTCTTGACTCCATCAATTGAGTTACCATGTGCTGATAACCAAAATAACTTCTCCTTAATTGAATATCATTGTAATTTTAAAGATAGCTCTTGGCCTTTTAATAGCTACAGAGGTGATTCCACTCAATGAGAAAAAGAAAGTGCCAGCACTGAAGTAAATCAGAAGCAAAATATACAGACAGATGTTTTTATATGACTTATTCCATCAGTGCAAATGTTTAAATGTACTTCCTTGGCCAGTCTTTAAAACCTTAGTGGAGTTGGCAAGGCTCAGAGAAGCTCATGACTGCTCCACACAGGAACTTACTTTGAGTCAGAAAGTAGCAGATACAGTGTGTTATAATTTAGAGCCTGTTGCTGAAAATAGGATACTGTGGCTTAAAGAAATATTTAGACATTACTTAAGCTAACTATTATGGCATTGAAATAAAAGTCTAAATGTTATGACTGGAACTGTATTCATGTTTCCCAAAAGTTTTCAACCAAGCCAGTAACTTGCAGAGCAAACTCCACTATGGTGTAGAAAGCAAACACTCAGGGCTGGCCAGATAGCTGAGTGGACTAAAGTGCCTGCTTAGGCAGATGCAGGGACCAGGGTTCAATCCCTGGTATGCTGTGCTGACCACACCTCTAGGGATAGCTGAAGTGGTAACTGAGACTGGGTGTGGTGGTGCTTGCCTGTAATCTCAGCACTTGGGAGGTTGAAAACAGAAGGATTACTATGTGTCTGATCTGTGTGGTGAGACCCTGTAGACCCTGTACTAAATAAAAAAAAAAAAAAAACAAACCAGACACTCATACATGCACACTCATATTATCAGGATCCTAAATGGGGTATTTATATAGATAAAATTTCTTAATCTTATCTTTTTCAAAATCTGATGGACGCTTCTTAGCTTATTTAAGACTGACAATTCCTGTGTAAACTCTCCAATTACCTCCAAAACTTCATGCTAAGAACTTTGAATATGTAATAGAATCATATTCTTCATCAAATTCTGACTTACTTCTCTATTGAACTTTGGCAACAGAAAGTTACCCTGAAACATTCCCTTCTAAAATATGATCACTTTTTAGTTATAGATGGATTTATGGAAAAATAAATCTTCTAATCTCTAATTTACAAGGTCATTTGCTAGAATGTGTCTCTTGTGTTCCAGGAAAGGGTATGGGATGGTTTGGGACCATAGCTTGCAATTCCATGCTTCAAGTATTAAATTTCTTTGAAGTCTTATTGAAGTACAATTTCATACGAATTTAATAATGATTTTTATTCATGTCTTCAAGTATAATTGATTCTTTGGGAAAATTTCACTTGGTGATTTCTTGCATTTGCTGGCCCACTCCCACATGCATATGTGAGTACTCATATCCCAGTTGAAAAGTGTCGAAAAGAATGAAGTAAATGTTGACTTCATGGAAAGCCTATGTGGAACTCATTTTTAGGTAATTTTCTTGGTAATGTTCTTATGTAGTCAACACATAGCCACTCTGCTCCAATAATAAAAACTTTCAGTAAGGAATCTTGGGTACCTCTGAAAGAACAGCAGAAACAGTAGGCAAGGGAGGAAAATGAAGAAAATGGTATGTGACAGAAGATGTCTCCCACCCCCAGCCAATATACTTTGGTTTGTTGTTTTCCCAGTAATAGTTCCTGTTTCAGTTCTAGTTTTTTCTGTCTTTTGGGAAAAGCTGGTTTCTGTGATGCTTAGCTAGTCACTGTCATACACATCACAACAACCAATCTTCAACTGACAAGCTATTCTGCCTCTGCACTTTCTGCTTGCTTATCCAATATAAACCCTAGACCACCAGAGTCCAGGGACTGATATTCTTGAAATGATCTCTGGCAGTGCCAGTCAATGTCAATAAAATTGCCTCAAAATTTTGGCAAAAGATATTGGCACTGTTCTTTCAGTGTCTGTGCTTGCCATTACATATTGATCAAGAAGACCAACCAAGCTGACCTTTTTGGTCACCAGTCTGTCTGTCTGTCTGTCTGTCTGTCTGTCTGTCTGCCTGCCTGCCTGCCTGCCTGCCTGCCTGCCTCCCTGTCTGATTCCAGAAGACAGCCAGAATGACATCAGTTAGTCAGTCAGTCTTACTCAGCTTGAACAGAAGGGGGACCCTGAGCAAATTCCGTTAGGGCTACCCTCATGGGAAGGGAGTTGGAATGTTTAATCTCTGAATGCCTATTGGATGAATGTGTGAATGGAACAGACAGCATAAGGAATATTGTGTTCTGTCTGTACACTAAGACTGAGAAGCACTGATCAAGGTGACTTGTTAGGGCCTCACCCATGGTTCTGTGGTGATCAACATATGACATAATAGTGACGTTATATCCTACTTAGCTAAGTCACAACTAAGTCTTTTTGAGGGTTGCAGCCAGGCAAACATCTGAATAGTATCTCTGCTGGCACCCACTATTTCTCTGAGAACACTATTTACTGGATTGCTCCATGCTATTGCCCTCAGTATTTATGTCTTTTCGGTCTACACACCCTAGTACTTGCTTTTCTGCCTCTCTCCCAGCTGTGGATTTTGTTCTGCTTACACCAGCCCTTGCTTTCCCACTCCCTCATTAGCTATGTTTTTTGCCTTCAACTCTACAGATGGTTTCCTGAAGAGAATAGAACAACCAATCAAACACTTGACCAAAGTTGAATGAGGGTCCAAGACACACTGGACACTCTCCTAGATCATGCTAACTCCCTCATTCCCTTGCCAGAATATTGTCACAGGACAACAACTCTAAGTTATGTCTCTTCCTAAAGAGCAACTTAGTGAAAATCTCTGCACTAAAATAATATTGGGGACTTTGGCTAAGATCACTGACAAACCTAACATTACTATTTCTCATTGAGCCTTGTCTCAAAAGATTATATGTAACATGCCCAGCAAAGATTTGCCAGAGAAACTAAAAAAAGGGAGGCATGTAACAAAAGACCCCCACCAGCCAGTACACCTTAGTTTGTTAGTTGCCTCATATTGTTCCAGTTCTGGTTTTCTGGTTGCTTCTATCTCTTACAAATAGGTGGTCATTTTGATGCATAGCTGGTCACTATGAGGAACACTATATAAATTCATCTCCAATTGACAAGTTACTCTGTCTCTATACTTTCTGCTTGCTTGTTATATAAACCCTAGACCATCAGAGATCAGGGCCTAATATTCTGGAAATGATTCTGGTCAGTGCTTGTCCACATAAATATATCAGAATACAAATCATGGGTGTTGTTTTGGTATTTCTGCTTACCACTGCAGTAGGGCTGTTAGTATGTAATATGTAGAACAATACTCCCATGCTATTTTAAAAGTCAAAATCAATCGAGTCTTTAGTGGAAAGACTCAAAAGGACATACTAAACTTATATGATATTTCTTCACTTTTTGGTAAATCAGGGGTTGGATATTCTATGTGGATCTCATAAAGTAAGCGCTCATAGGGGAGAAAAGACTGTAAGGACAAGAAAAGGAAGAAATATCTTTTCCAGTGAGTTTCTAGCTGAATATTTCTCTGTACCTATGGAGCTTTCTTCTTTGATTTGGTTCAGTTCATCAACACAGCTAATGAAGATTTAGAAGGACATTTGATTGTTCCTAAACATCAACACAAAGGACGTTTACTGTATTCTGTCCAGAGTGTTCAAATGAGGGAGAAAGTGAATGGGTTGGATTTTAATTATGAAAATATAAGAAAGAGGGGCTGGGGATTTGGCTCAGTGGAAGAATGCTTGCTGAGCAACTTGGAAGCCCTGGGTTCGGTCTTAAGTACCAAAAACAAAAAATAAACCTCTCTAAAAAATTCAACAAAAAATATAGTAAAAATATAAGAAAGAGAATTCTTATCCTCAGTAAAAGGATATATTAATACCGCCACATGGGCAAAAAATAACTACTACCTACCTCAATTTGAAACAATAAATTACTAAACACTTAATTTAATTTAAATTTAACCCAGGCAGATAATTCATGTAATTGTTTTAGATAACTAACACTGACCATCTGTGTGAAAGCTTAGTTATATTTTCTCCTGTTTTTCTTCCTAGTAGTGACTTAGTGTCTGGGGTTGAGGGTGAGATGGAGAAGCATCATTGTCCTGCATTGTTCCTCATTCCTACCAACCCCAAGTGTCTGGAAAAAAGCCTAGTTTTTACCTCGTTCATGATTATTAAGTCAATGTTGTGTGTCCCTCTAGGGAGGAAAAGGGTGGTATTCCTTCTAACTTGTCTCCCAGCAAGGTAAGAGTCACTGGTTGAACATAAAGCAACAAATCATTTAGTGCCTTCATTATTTTCTTGTTCCTGTGATATGGCAGTCTCTACCCACAACTGAAAGGAGAGGTTTATTTGAAATTCCACAATTTGTAGAGATTTCAGCCCATGACTGTCTGGCTCCAAGGTAGAAACAAGGCCTGCTAAGGAAGAAAGCTGCTCACATCATGGAGGTCAGGAAGCTGTCTGAAGGGAGGAGCCAGGGAGGGAAATATAACACTCCAGGTCATGCCCCTACCCAAGGACTTGCCTCTTCTGTTGAGATCTCACCTTCTAACAGAAAATCACCAGTAGCATGCCCATCATCCAAGTGCCTTCTAAAAGCTCAATCTCTGAACACATAAGGCTGTGGGGCTACAGGTATTCAGATATAAACTATCACGCCCAGTTTGACCTCAGTTTCTGGTAGCATTGTGGACCTCTTGTGCCTACTGTGGTGCTAATTTGGGCTCCATCTCATGGCCTAGCTCTTTCTATAGACCCCCCTTGTCACTCACAAAACTATCCACCTTTCAAAGTCCATGCCAGATTCTTGACAATTTTAGTGTCTTATTTTGGCAATTGAGAGACCAAAGATAAGTAGCAGAGCTGAATTTCAGTTTCTTTCACCTAACAAGATCATGGATTTGAATAGATAATTAAACCTCAAGATTTAGAGTCATTTCTAACAATTACGCTCTGCAGTTAATTAATATCTTTCTCTCTCCCTTTCTTTTGTCTTACTCCCTCCTCATCCTTCCATTATCTCTTGGAAGCTTCCCTCTGTCTTACTTCATTTATGATTGTGACCTCTTTGCAAATCTTAATGCACATAGGCAAATGTTCTCTACACTTGGAGAGAAGATATGGATCTTCTAGGCTTCTTATTGAAATGCAAAATGGTGAGGAAAACATACAAAAAAGTTTAGAAGAATAGTTTTCAAAAACAATATCCTGGCTTGGGAAGCAATCTTCTTACTGCACTGCTCTATTTGCATATCGGAAGCAGAATATCTCCTTTCGTTTTTCATTCCCACTGTAATAAATGATTTCCTTTTGTAATAAATTCTAATCTTCCTTCAGCAGATGAGTACTTTAGTTCTATTAGTGCCAAGTTTATGAGTTCATGTATTTAGAAAGGCAATAGTGGAAAACATGTTAGTGTTCCCAAGAGGTCAGGTATTACATCCACATTTCCTTCTAGCTTTGATCCAGAGAGAAACAGCATGCTTGATAGGTGAAGATATATCAAGGACAATGTGCTCTTGTCCTGCTTTTCTTCCTATTACCTAAGAAGGGGACTGATGGATAGAATACTACAGAAGGACATGTGAGTGGACCAATGCAGTGATGTTGGGGCTAGACACAGAATTTCTAGAGTTGCTCCAGCATTTTTTGAATTTTCTGTGTAGTAGAGGCAGACACAGCATGGAGATCACAGGCGATGAAAGTATCCTAAATATAGGATGTGTCTTAATATTCAGTAAAATCTGGGAGGAAACTAAATGAATAAGATAAAGATATAGCATGCTTTATATCAGTCAATTAATGTACATTTACTGAAACAGCTACAGTTGTTGACCCTAGAAGTCAAGAGGCCCTTTAACCTATAGGAAATAAGAGCACTAATCGCAAAATACCCAAGGATGTCAGTCTCATCAGTAAACCAAGAAGGCATAAGATAGCTTATGGAGCAGATAAGATTCCTCTGCCAAACATACTGAGTTACTCGAGTGCATACATCTTTCTCTAGAGATTATCACTTTACAGAAAAGCAGATGGGAAGATAAGCTGTAGGAAAAATGGTACCTGCCCAAGAGATGACTGAGTGTTAACTACAGTGCTTAGCAAGCAGCCACATTATACATGGGTATAGGAGACTGATCATTCACTTTTCCTGTCTTGTTCTGTTTAACAGAGGAGCACCAACCTCCATGTGGTCCACATCCTTGTCTTTGTTCCTAGTCGGCATATTGATTGTGACACTTCGAAGGTATCTTGTGACTTTATGGATCCACCAGACCTATATGGAAGGCCTACTTCTGACTTACTTGATAGGAGATCAAAACTTCCAAGTTGTAGTCACTATAGTCATTCTCTGTTATTAGCAGATGTAGTCAATCCCCAAGTGATGCAATGTTCATTTTTTGTTTTGAGTTTCTTAAGCTCCCACTAGACATCATGTTCTCAAGGCAAAGGTTAATTTTTTATAGATGCCAAAGAACACATTAGAAAATTTCAAAACATTATCTGAGCAATCATGCATGATTTAAAGTCAAATTTAACTGTCTTTTCCTCCTGAAAACCCATATCTAAATGATACAGAGAGGAGATCATTATTTGTGTGGACATGTGCACACACACACATAAGTGTGCAAATAGGTGCATGCTTCTTTTTCCTTTGTTGACAAAATGGAAAGAAATAACAATAACATGGGAGATTACAGCCATGTGATGAATGCTAATGTAGAACTGATATATGAAGTTTCCAAAACATACTGTGGCAATGAAATCTTGATCATGGGATTAAAAAAAGAACTCCATGACTCTGGAACTTGCTCATATGAGAATGTACATTAATTCATGTTTGGGGAGGGATAGGTACATTATGATGCAGAAACTACTTATATAGCTTAGACAGATTCTACCAATGCCTGCACTCCAAATCCTGGAGCTACAACCTCGGGGAAGGCCTTTTCCTACAAAACTTTCATAGATGAAATCTACATACTGAGATACAGAATCAAAGCTCCGCAAAGACAGGGTACTGCTTGAGATTCCTCTGAAAATCTCTGTGCTAGTGTTCTTTTAGTTGTGAATTGACTGATAATTGGCTTAACTCTTAAGAACATTCAAATATTTCAGGTCCTTGACTTTAGGTTTGATACATCTAGGGTTTCTGATAAGCTACTGCGATTTTCCTCTGTGATTTTGGACTGCATATATATATTGGCTTCGTACTTGATAAATCTTCTAAATTTATGGGAAAATTAACTACCAACTTAATATAACCAGTTTAACAAGCCTAGGAAAAACAAACATCTATTTTTTAGTAGTTTCAGACTAAAGTTAAAGAAACTGTGACTACTAAATCAAACCAAGTCATATATATCTCAATGAGTTATTATATCCCTGAGCCAGTTATTGTCCAGAGAATAAAATTTGATGATTTGGGCTGAATCCACATACTGTTTCCTAGAACCAAGAGAACTGGGAAAAAGCTTACCTGAATCACATAGACTGTGGCATA
>PVKN010033451.1:0-12032 GCA_004027915.1 Capromys pilorides
AAAGCACAAATATGGGGTGGGGATGGAATTAACATGAACCTATCAGAATAATTCAGAGAATACAGACAGCAAGTGAGATTTAAAGGACTAAATCAAACAATATTTGAGGTCCACACTTCTTTCCTGTAATTTTACTTAATTCATGTTCAATATCTGAATTAATATAGATTTCCTATAAATAAACCTGTACTTGAAAGAAAGCAATTAGAAATTCAGTCCAAAAGAATTACACTAACTGTTGTCATTTTAGTTCTTTAAATGATAGTGTATAATCTCTCACTATCTTTGTATAGACAACATCCTGGCTATGTGGATGACAGTGACAACAATTACCTGGGCTACTTATCAGAGGCATAAAGGCTGCTTTTGCTGAAAACACTACTTCATTTGTCTTTCGGATATCCTCAGAAATAAAACGGCTAGATATATGTGTTCCCATATTGCATCTGTCTTCTTTGCAGCCTTAACCTTTGGACTAGAAAAACCAACCAGTTGCCATGACTGAAAATGGCAGACCATTCAAAGAACAGAAAGATCCCAAGTTTCTGGAAGATCTCTGCCTATTCCCAGATAAAAACGTGAACTTTTCTCCCCTCTATTAGCCTTTCCCTCTCCCTAATTATTGCTATCCTGTTTGTAACCCCTCAGCTCCTTGGTCAGAAGGCTGATTTGCAAGCACAGGTTCCTGCCTCTCCATTCATTGCCGCCTGAATAAAGCCCTTGCATCTCTTAAAAAATGATAGCATATAGTCTTTTACCCTAGGAAGGAAGTGGCCAGAAGAAGGAATCAAAGGGTTTCAAGAATCTCCTGGAATATTTTATTAATATAATATGTTATTTTACTTGTTGTCTTCCTTGTTTAACTGCTTTGACTGTCTTATCTCTATTACTTTAATGTAGAAAGTGTACCTTGAGCTGCTGGTAGAAAGTTGGATACCAGTCTGTTATCAGTTATCATAGTAACTAAAGTGCTTTGGTGAAGCTTGAAGTATTTGGTTGATATGTTGTGCCAGAAATTATGACATCTTGATATAGCCTCTATGATTTGAGTTTGTGTTATAGAATTAAAGATACCTAAACATGTGCCCATTCTTCTATAGATGGTGATGAGGACCAGAATAAAAAGATGGCCTAATGTTCCATTATCTGGCAGCACTTAGCAAAACACCTAGACTTTATAGTTGCATGTAAAGTGTTCTGGGTTCTGAATGCACATAGGGACCAAGTTGGCTTGTGTAAGTTGAAAGGAAAGATAGTTACAAGTAGAATGTATGTCCCTGCTTAATAGGAGCTGTGATGCAGGAATTTCTAATTGGCATATTTATATAAGGATAGATATTGTCAGCAACAATATCATTATCTGTACACCAATTGGCGGAGAAGGCTGAATAGCACTGAGTCCATAAAGGAGAAATTAATGAGGAATCACAGGTCACAGTGATGTGCAATAAAATTTATGCTAAAACACACCAAATAAAAACTGTAATTTTTGTCCTCCATACCCCAAATTCTAGTCCTTTTACTCTACTTTTATACTTACCTTTATCCCCTTTGATGTGTCTTCTTTAACCTCCACAATTGGCCTTTTTTCTTTGTTCAGGTCTGCATACTTTGTTTTTTATCCTAGCAGATGTTAGTGTCATCATGTTTATTATTATTGGCCTCACCAGAGAGATTGACAGGTAATATAAGTATCAAAAACCTCTAAGGAGACAAGACTCAATTTATAAGTTGTTGGCTAGGATTGGGCATCTGTTAATATTGATGGAGCTTTAGAACTCAGGTGATACTCTTTGATGTTACGTACATACCTTGGCAGGTTTTGAACAAAGTACATGTGGATATTGTTTATGAAATAGTGGAGTGAAAAATGTGAGCTGCCAAAGAAGGGGAAATCAGCAGTTGGGACTGTGGACTCTAGATGAGTTATCTGGAGTAGTATCTTAGTTACTTTCTCATTGCTATGACAAAACATCCAAAACTTACAAGTTAATGAGAGGTTTATTTTGTTCCTAGTTTGTATTCAGTCCATAGTCAACTATTTACAAGGCATGGCAGCATGTCAGAGGAGAGAAACTTCCAATATGTCTAGTCATTAAGATACAATACCGAGCACCTAAAAATTAAATGAAGTAAGGCTTATTTTACGACATAGTTTCTAGAAGGTTTAGTCCATAGTTATTTTGGATCCAAGGCAGGACAGCATGGCAGAGATTTGCCATGACATAGCAAGCAAGAAGCAGAGCCGAGATCAGGGAAGGATAGAAATACACCTTTTACAGGCCACACTCCTAGTCACCCACTGCTTCCTACCAGGCTTTGCCTGCCAATATCACGTCCAGCAATAAACCTATTGGTAAAGTGATCCATTGGACTCCGCTATTCCATCCTGTTGCTTATCATGGCCATCGTCTATTCATCTCACAAAATCCCCTTCTTTGAGCACATGAGGCTGCAGGGTTTGGCGGAAACAAATACATAAAAAATCATGACATACTTAAAATACCAGGTTGGTGTAGAGGCTGAAGTCATCATGTAGATGGATAGGAATACTGTCTAGCTTTAAAATCTTGGTACAAGGATTGAAAATTTTGATGTTATTGTAGCAGTGAATAGAGATCCTAATCCCTTTGCCTATGAGAGTAGTAGAGCACTTTCTTATAAGGAAATTTTAGAAATACATTATCACAGCATGGGCCAAAAAGAGCCTAAGAAATTTGTCACTGAGTAGGAATACTACAATCTCAGGCTTAGGTCTTGAGCCAGATGAGGAAAGGGAAAACAAAGAAGAGCCAGAATATCATTTCATAGTGGCATTTTCAAGCCTGAGGTATCTACACTTTGCCATGTTGGAAGTGGATTTTATTGTGCCAGGAGGATTGCCATCCTGGAATCTAGGGGCCAGCCATTCAGTGTCTCTGTGATAAGATTGATCCAGAACTAACATCAGATATTGTACTTCAAAATATTGATACTATGAACCTACTTTCTTTAGAAGAACCATTTTTAGGTGTAGGACCTGGCATCACCAGAATTCCTATTTCCTGGGAAAAGGAAGTTGTGTTTATCAAGCAGGAATGGATTATGTCAAAGACTTCTCTTTTTATTTAGTACAGTACAGGATCTACAGGTTCTCACTACACAGATTGGGCTTGTAGTGATTCTCCTGTTTTGAGCCTCACAAGTACTAGGATTGTAGGGATCCGTTGGTCTTCCTGCAAGTGGTTCTATCCCGGGGAGACACGGCACTAGGAATGAGAAAGACAGACAAGATACACGACAATAGGAATGAGAAAGACAGACAACAAGATGAAAAGCTGGGCTAGGTGGTCGCTAGTCTGCCTGATGGGCAAGTCTAACTCAACTCACAAAAATGATCCTTTATTTATGCTTTTGCAAAGTTTGTATCACATGACAAGTTTTTTCTAGTGACTAATAGCTGGCCTAAACCAGACAGTATGTTTTTCTCAGCACTGGGGTAGCTTGTTTGCTTTAGGCACTGAGGTCCAGCCCCACACATACTTGATCAAGTTCCTGGCTTCCTGCAACTCCCTGGTGTGAATCACTCTCAGTATGCCCCAGGGGTGGGGCCAGCACGACAGACCAGCGATTGAACCCTGGTCCCTGCCTCTGCCTAAACAGGCACTTTAATCCACTGAGCAATCTGGCTGGCCCTGTCAAGGACTTTTTTTATGGTATACAAAAGTTAGGCAGAGTGCCTACCCTGATTTCTTTTTATTTGCTTTTGTGAGACATGCTTTTGCAATGTACTGCAGGCTGCCCTTGAATTTGCTTATGTGACCCAGGCTGGCCTGACTGAGTGATTATCCTGCCTTAGCCTCCCTAATGCTGGGAGTATAGGTATGAGCCACCATGCATAAGAGCCCTAATTTGTCTTGGATAATTCTTAAAATATTAACACTTGTTTTTAGAATTGTTGACTGTTTCTCAGTTGTATTCAAATTATGTATATATTGTAAATGATCCATGTTGCCAAGGCAGTACTTGTTCTATTGTAGAGAATTTGCATTTTTTTCCTCTGGAGTGTGACATTTTCTCTTTATCTTTGGGATAAATTTTATTAGAATGTATTTAGTTATGCTTTTTGTTTTTCCCATATAATACTTGGTTAGGGCTTTTTTTTTTTTTTTTGTAGAACCGGGGATTGAACTCAGGTCTTTGCGCTTGCCAGGCAAGCGCTTATTCTACTGAGCTATCTCCCCAGCCCCAGGGCTTTTTAAAAATCTGAATTTTTTAGACTTGTTCTCTTCTAGAAACCCTAATGTATAGGTAATAGACTTGCCATACTTATCATTTTTCCTTAACTCAATTTCTACCAAGAACTGATAGCTTTGTGCATGTGTCTACCCTTTATTTTTAATTCTTGTACTTAGTAATAAATACTAATTTTTAATTCTTGTGCTTAGTAATAAATACTAATTTTTAATTCTTGTACTTAGTAATAAATACTAATTTTTAAGAATATAAGCCAGATGTGGTATCTACCTATAACTCCAATACTCAGGCTGAGAAATGAAAAATGCCGCCATTTTGATACTGGTATTGGCTAGTAAGTTCAAAGTCAGCCTGGACTATGTAGTGAGATTCTATGTCGAAGAACATCATCGTCATCGTCATCATCATCAGAATATAGTGTTCCCATTCAGTGATGGTGTGACAGTATTGGAAGGTTTAAAAACAAATTTTATTTCTTAGTCATCTCTAGTAGTGCAATACTAATTTCACTTCAGCTCTGTTTATTGTAAAATTTCATACATTTGTACAGATGCAAGTAAATGGAAAGGTGTTTCACATACTAAAGAACCCAAAAACAGGTTTAGACAAAACCAACCAAGAATCCCAAATGTCACTGTTGGTCCACATTTTATTTGCATTTGGGATAATGACAGCAACTAAAGGGAAATTCCTCTGGTTTCTTTTTGGTCTTAGGAATCACCACTTAAAAGTTTGGTTTTACATGATTTGTGGATATTACAAGGATGTACCTGCTCTGTCTGGTTTTTAAAATCTTTGGTGTTAGTGGTCTATGTTATACATTTCAAACCAGTCAGATGAATATATATTTTAACAACTTTTACAGTGCTGCTAATAGTTTGAAATTACTGAATAACTTTCTTTTACAACATCCTTCATAATTTTATGTCTGCTTTAAGTTGTCAAGCATACATCTTTGATTTTTTTTTTCCAGCTTCAGTAGTCAGAAAAAAAAATGTATATTTATTTATTTATTTATTTATGCATGCATGCATGCAATTGAGGAACTTGCACTTCCTGGGCAGGCGATGTGTTGCTGATCTATATTCCTGGCCCAAGAGTATATATTTAGATTTACCAGTTTCGTGGTGCAGAACGAATTTATGTACATAGTAATACTAGTATGTGGTATAGAACTATGCAGCTATTCCAAAATGAATGTGTTGCATTGACTGAGAAAAATGTCTGTATTACCACTGAAAACAAACCTTATTTAGAAATAATAAATCTTGAAGGGTAATCACTAAATTCTTAATGATGAATCTCTAATGAGTAGTAGTAGGAATTTTCTTATAAAAACACGAGTTTAAATTGTTACACATTGAATAAGGCTTTTGGTGTGTTACTTTTAATTCCTATTAGGAATCTCTCAGTTCCACATTTTTTTCTCGTCTTTCTAGCTACTGAAGTGGTGACTGTGTTTGTATTTCAAGAACCATCATTGCTCTCCTCACTCCAGGACAATGGGTTAACGGATGTCATGCTACATGCACTGCTTATCAAAGATGTGAGTCCCATTTGCTGTTCTGTAAAGAGTACACTGTGTGTGTATCCCTCTGAGACACACGTACTTGAAAGCACTGTTACTGCTTGAATATCATAGCCATAAACCCCTGCTATATAGAGTGTTGAATCTAATTGGGAAGTGATTAAGAAATTTCCTATTTCTCCCTGTGATGGAGCTCTGGCTAGATATTTCTAGTATCTGTGCCTGGACGTGTTAGACGCTTTTAGGCTCACTTGTCTTTTCTCCTTAGGTGCCTGCTACTCGTGAAGTCCTTGGCTCCCTCCCAAATGTATTTAGTGCTCTCTGCCTCAATGCCCGGGGTCTTCAGTCTTTTGTACAATGCCAGCCATTTGAACGTCTCTTCAAAGTTCTTCTGTCTCCAGATTACCTCCCAGCCATGCGGAGGAGGAGGAGTTCTGATCCTCTTGGTGAGTTGGTAGGATTTTTTACAGTAGGAAATTGGTCATTGAAGAAAGAAATTCTTTTTTGCTTCCACATTGTTTTTCTATCTAGGCAGTGCTAAGCTTAGTAGAGATTGTCTCCATGCACTCTTTATTATATGATTATTATATTCTTGACTATCCCCATACTTCTGAACAGTTTTAACACTGTCATTTTGCTGGTGAGAAACGGATATTAGGAAGCCACAATGTATTTCTGTGTCCTTCCTGTAGTCTACAACAGTGAAGACATAGGGTCCAAGGTGTTGATCCTGGTGATACGGTTCTTTAATATCTATATTTTTTTTAATGTATTTAATACAGGGTCTGCAAGGTCTCACTACACAGATTGTACTTGTAGTGATCCTGCTGTTTTCAGCCTTGTCCTAAGCACCGGGATTACAGAAACACACCTCCAAGCTCTGTGTCAATCTTCATCTCAGTGCACTCTGGGGGCAGAGATGGCAAGGCATATATCAATGTTTCTTAAGATAGTAACAAATGAATAGGCTTCCTTTTCTGTGTATTTGCAATCAGTTCATCAAGGAACTAGAAAGTATAATGCCAGAAGAGTTTCATTTTTTAAAAATATGCTTTCTTATCCTGGAGGCTGCAGGAGGAAGATCTCTTTGAGTCCAATTATTTGAGGCAATCCTGTGTAACAGACCTTCAAAATACAAGGAAAAATTGTGCTTTGGACTTTTGGTGAACACTATAACACTTAGTTCACTATTGTTATTTATTGAGACAGTTGGAGTTTATTAATAGTTATGGTCTTTTCTCTCATTAGCATTATTACTCCATAATGTTAGCTCAGATCTTTGCTAGGCATTGTAGCACACTCTTGCAATCCCAGGATTTTTAAGGTTGAGAGTCAAGATGATTGTGACAGTTTATAGGCCAACCTAGGCTAGACGGTGAGTCCCTCTTACACACACACACACACACACACACACACACGTTGAGATATTGCTAGGATAGAGTACAACACACGTGATTACTTTAAAATATGTTTAATAGACTGATGTCATCCTCTTCTGCAGTGATTTTTTGCTTGGTAGCAGATGTGATGAAGTCATTTATTATACTCTGGCATTAGAAAATAACCAACTTAGCTTTTTCCATGTTAGGTTGAAACAAAGTATACACAAACTATATTTTTTTCTTTGTAATGGTCCATTGTTTGTTTCAAGGGGATACTGCATCCAACCTGGGGAGTGCTGTCGATGAGCTTATGAGACATCAGCCCACCCTCAAAACAGATGCAACAACTGCCATCATAAAGGTAGGACATAGAAAAATGTGACAGTCTTGAAAGAATGGAAAAGAGACTGATTTGAAGAAGTATTTGGAGTAGTTTTGATTCTTGTCCTTTGGAGGTCATTTGGATTCTTGTTCTGTAAGAACATTAGGTCTACCTCAGCTTTTCTATGTTGTTGGACAGGACTATTGCCATGAAAATTAATTGTACTGCAAGTCTTAGGAGTCTAGGTTAATTCCAGCTCTATCTGATTGAAAATTATTTTTCTCTTAAAAATACTTGCTATAGTTGGTAGTGGTGGTACACACCTCTAATCCTAGCTGTCTGAGTTTCTGAGGTGAATCACAAATTAAGAGTCCAATTCGACAACTTTGTGAGACACTGTTTCAAAAGTTTAAAAGATTGGAGAAAGGCCCTGTGCTCAATCCTTGTATGAGCAAAAAAAAAATTTAATGCCAACATTTGCATATTGGTTTCTTATGTATGTTATTTATCAATTACATGAGGCTTACGTTTTCTTGTAAAGGTGTATTAACCATTATAAGCATTTCTGCTTGAAGTTTTCCCTACCTCATGCTTTAGCCATGCCTTTTAGGATTGTTGAAAATGGTATATGAGTTTCTGGCGCTTAATGAATTAAGACAAGGAATGAATTCTTCCAGTTGCTTATACAGCCAAAACATATTATTTAATTTCTCAGAAGTTTCATTTTCTTAATTTATACAATAGTGATGATTCTATGGATGATATATGTATTTATATATTTATTTTACATACAGGGTTTTTTTTTTTTTATTAAATATATCGCACTTAGAAAATGCAGGGTGACCATATAGCTCAGCAGACTAAAGTGCCTGCAAACAGGTGCAGGGGTCGGAGGTTTGATCCCTCTCCTGGGGCACGCTGAGATTGCAATAGAGACTGGGCACGGTGATGCGCACCTGTAATCCCAGCCCTTGGGAGGCTGTAAACAGGTGAATCACTACAGGTCCAATCAAGTAGTGAGACTCTGAACACCGTGTAGTCCCTTCCCTAAAATACAAAAAAAAAAAAAAAAGAAAAGAAAAAAGAACATACACAACTTTTAGTTGGCCTTTCTAATACTAATAAGTAATTTTATTCTTTTTGTGTTTCAGTTACTTGAAGAAATCTGTAATCTTGGAAGAGACCCTAAGTATATTTGTCAGAAGCCATCAATTCAAAAAGCTGATGGCACTGCCGCTGCTCCTCCCCCAAGGTCTAATCATGCTGCAGAAGAAGCCTCTAGTGAGGATGAGGAAGAGGAGGAAGTACAGGCTATGCAGAGCTTCAATTCTACCCAGCAGACGGAAACTGAGCCTAATCAGCAGTAAGTGCTTGAAGAGAATTCTGTAGCCTTTTTAGGCATGTTGTTACCTAAGTCTTAGTGTCACTTTTTTCCCCTCTATTGGGGGTGGAAACCTGGGCAGTTTGCATGCTAGGCATGCACTCCATATGTTTTCTGTACTCTATTGCCTTAATTTCACTTTCATGTCTAAAAAGTGATTTATATTTATTAGATCATTTTATTCTGTCTAGCTCTAAAAATATTGCTGGTTTCAAGGTTGTAAGCTGGTAGGGACTAGCCTAGACAAGCTCTTTAAACTAATAGGATTTACATGCAACACAAGAAGTATGTACTACAGCACAGTGATGGGAAACCTTTTATAAATGAGTGCCCAAATGCAACCCAGAACCCATTCATTTCTCACAAGGTGCAGTGAAACCTGAATACTAAAATTTTCATTTAGAAAATAACCCTCATAGTTTTTGACATTTTGTCTGAAAAGCAAACAAACCATACATGTCTTATAGGTTTGAGACCACTTCTATAGTGGGTAATTCTAAAATACCTTTATGTCAGAAAATAACAAAGGATTTATATCAAGAATATATAAAGAAGTAAACTCGGGCCCCCAAACTTCAAAGATTCAATGCAAAAGTGGACCTGAGATGAATACACATCTCAGAGAAAGAAATACAAATGGCCAATACATGCATGAAAGAATGTTCCTCAGCACTGGTCATTTGAGAAATGCAAATTAAGTCAACACTGAGATTCCATCTCACCCGAGAAAGAAATGGCTGTCATAAAGAAGTCAACTTAATAACAAATGCTGCAGGGGCTGTGGGGGTAAAGGAACCCTTCTCCACTGTTGATGGGAGGGCAGAGTGGTGCAACCAGTATGTTAGTAAGGAGATTGCTCAAAAAACTAGGATTGTAAGTCCTATTACTTAGCTATTTGCCTTCTGGGTATCTTTGGAAAAGAACTAAAAACATTGGACCACAGTGATATATGTGCACTCCTGTTTATAGCAGCACCATTTCTTATAGCTAAATCTTGGAAACAATTGAAACACTCATCAATGGAGCAACGGATAAAAGAGATGTGTTTTTGTTTTTTTTTTAAATTTTATTTATTTTATTTGTTTGCTTGTTGTGTTTGTTTCTTTATTTATTCATTTTGTGGCTGGCTCAGCCTGCCCTGGTGGTGGCGCTGGCGCAGCATGTGGTGCCGGGGATCGAACTGCAGTCCCCGCAGTCGCCTGAGCCCTCCCAAGCAGGCGCTTTAGACCACTGAACCATCTCGCCGGCCCCGAGATGTGGTATTTTTATACAATGGAGTATTACTCAGCCATAAGGAAAGATAAACTTGAGGGTTTTGCAGGTTAGTGGATGTAACTAGAGGCTCTAATTATAAAGTGGAATAAATCATCCCCACATATGTAAACATAATATTGTCTCCCTAGTGTAAGAACCTGAAAGAATAAAATGTGAAAGGTACAATATTACCCTGTTATATAGGTACTAGAGCTTAACGTCACTATCTTTCTGAATATCAAATGCCTTAGGCATAACATGGAACCATTTTTACACAGAAATTTAGAAATATAACCATATACAACATTGCAGCAGGACAATCGTATGGCACTTTTTTCTTTTGTTTCTTATTCTCTTTTATTTTTTTAAACATTTACTCGAGAGTATAGCAATAATCGATAGGACATTAGAAACAGTAGCATTTAGAAGACCAGAATGATAGGTATTTCAAGCATGGTTTTAGTATTACACGTTGCTTTTCTTCTGGAGAGTTAACAGCTTAAGTTTGCAGACCAAAATTTAGAGAAAAAGAAGGGATACAAGGATAGTCAATGTTTTGGCCCTAGCCCTTGAAGGTCAGTGAGGACTTAGGACATAAGAAAGCCTGTATTGTAACATCCTATGACACTGGTGTTCCAAATTTTCTGTTCAGGGAGATTATGGGGCTACACAGAAAAGTTTTCGACAATGTATAGTGTGCCTAAGGAGAGTCAGCTAGAGAGAAAACATTCTCTCAGGCTATGAAAGAGAGCAAATTGCCCAAGCAGAGGCCATGATTCATCCAGAGGGCTGACACAGACAAAAACTTCTACAAAAAGCTGTACATGGCTTCTGGGTAAATCCTGAGGAGATTTTCCTGATCTTGTCAGTTAAAAAAGTTCCATTTTTTGTTAGGTAAGTCTTGCTTTATCTTGCTCTTAACCATCTAGCAGGAAGGTCTAACCACGAGGTGTAAAAAGTAAAGCCATAATTAGTATGGTTAGCTGTAAAATGCTCAAGTCAACAGCTTCTGACATTGCCAGTTGTGCTGATAACTCACTACTATTATGAACTATTGGATTATATAAACAGTTACTTTCTCTTAGTTCATTGGGAAGAATAGTGTGTAGAGAAGATATCATGTCTGCATCTTGTATTCTTAACAATTTTTATGAAGATAACAGCATGCCACGTAACTATCCTGATAACTTGTTTTCAAACTGTTTCATTGTTATTTCTCATTAAAATTAATAAAATTGGGGCCGGCGAGATGGTTCAGTGGTCTAAAGCGCCTGCTTAGGAGGGCTCAGGCAACTGCGGGGACTGCGGTTCGATCCCCGGCACCAGATGCTGCGCCAGCGCCACCACCAGGGCAGGCTGAGCCAGCCACAAAAAAAAATGAATAAATAAAGAAACAAACACAACAAGCAAACAAATAAATAAATAAAATTTAAAAAAAAAATAAAAAATAAAATTAATAAAATTAAAAATAGAAATTTTAAAAAGAATGATACAATAGGAGAACAGAGACTGAACATAAGTAATAAATAATTGAGTTGAGGGAAAGGAAAAATAGGAAGTGGTCAAAATCATGTAGTATATACAGAGGATAGCAGAGATGATTTTACTCCTGACGACTTCTGTTGGTTTTTTACAAAGGTAGTTATATTTAAATTTTTTTATTTTGAACAATAATATGCTAATTTATATAATATCAGGAAGTTCATTGAGGACAGCAGTGTGCAGTAACCATGATTTAATACCTTTCATCTTTATTCTTTTAAATATATATTGTTTCTGATGTCTATAATTTTCATATTCTTGAAAATAAATTTTAAAGTACAATGGACAAAAAAATTCAGATTGATCAATCTTCCGTACATATATCTGGTAATCTGAGCAAGAAATTTGATGATAATATGTACTATAACAACTCTTAACATCGTATTG
>PVKN010033452.1:0-12037 GCA_004027915.1 Capromys pilorides
CACGTTAGTACATTTCCAATATTTGATACAATGCATATTGTTGTCCTCCTATTAGTTATACAGAGCAGAGTGTAGATGTTATAATTTTTCTAATCATTATTGGTAGGAAAAATTTTTCTCATTGAATTAAGAGAAAGTAGTTGTATACATAATCCAATGTTCGACAATCACAGTGGGTTATTGGTAAAATTGGCAATGTTGGAAGCTATTGACTTAAGCCTTTTACAGCTCAGCATTCTAATCTAACTTTATGTTTTATGCCTTGTGGTTAAACTTTACTGCTGATTGGTTAAGGGAAAGTTTAAGAAAGACCTGTATAGCAAAACATGCACTTTAGATGCATGGTTGAAACGTTTTATTTGGCTGGAAAAATAATAAGAGCAAGGAGGGGAAGGGAAACGATTGGGCTTACCATTTGCTGAATTTTGTCAAAACTTATCAAATTTTTTAACACATAAGAATTCTACACTTACTCTAGTGCAATTCACTTGTTTGTAGTCTTGTTGGATACTCCAAGAGGAAATGACACTTCAGAGTGCTTGACAGCAGGCTCTGACTATTCACAATACCAGGTCAAGTCCCAGTTTCCAATTACTCTTTCACTAACAAGCTTTATGACCTCAAAAAGTCAGTATCTTTCTCTAAGCCTCTGTCTCGTCATATGTGAAAAGGGAAACATAACTGTGTCTTCATTTCAGCAGGGAAAAATTAAACCAAATGTGTGAACCGCATCAAGAACAGTACAAGCACTAAACAAAGCCATTTATTATTAAGAGAGAACACATAGAGAGGACATTCTGATATAATCCTGGAAATGGTTCCTGCACTACTGAGTGCCAATGTGAACTAATGGCTGAGGCTTTAGAACCAGGCCTCTTGAAAAGTGCATGGTGTCTATGGATACTGGGGACTGGAACGTACGGTTTATCACTGGGAGAACTGGTCCTGGCCTATTGCCACTTTCATTGCATAAAAGCCCATTTTGGGTACACAGAGCTCTGCCAGCTAATTGATATGGACACTGTGAACTCCTCAGGAATGGAGTCTATGAATATGGGGCACTTAATGAATTCCTACAGGGCTTCCAGGACAGCCTTTAGCATCAATCTTCCTTCTAGAACACTAGCATCACTGAATCAATGGTTTAGGAGCAAGCCAGCACAGTATTTGATGGAGTAACTTCTAATAACTTCAGACTATCCTTATAAGCATCAAATGAGAGATAACTGGCAACAGCATAAAAACTGGCTCCAAACCCTGTACTGCATATTCCTAAATTTGCATTAGCCCTTCTCAAATTCTTAAGGAAACAGTTTCTTCAATACTCCTTAAACATCTTCTCCTTCCTTTCTCAGATTAAGTTATTACAATAATATTACTCAAATTCCTCTCCAGAATGTCAACATGACCTGCTATTAAGATACATATTGGCAATTTGAAATTTAATTTCATCTTTTCTATGGGCAGCATCCTTTTGTTTACTTAGTGCAAGAACTCTACTATAAGGAAATCACTATGTTTTAAATTACTAGGAGCAGGCAGAGGGTTGAGGCATTGGGATACTAGACCACAGCTGAAGAAGACGTACAAAGGAAGACAAAAAATAAATAATTTACCACAGTACGAAAGAGTTGGGACTTATATTTCAATAGATATTGAACATTACTAGCAATTTTCTTTCTTTCTTTATATTTGTTGTTGAGACATGGTCTTTCCCTGGATATCCAAATGCCCTTGAACTCACTACATAGCCCAGACTGGCCTTCAACTCATAGTAATACTCCTGCCCCAGTGTCTCACGTGCTAAGAATATAGGCATATTCCACCACATCCAGCTAGAACTTTTCAAACAGAAAGAAATAATCTGTACTGAGCTTTGGTACTTTAGCATTATCTCTTGCTGCAGTGAGATGGAGTATTTAAAGGGGAGGAAACACTGGAATCAGGTGGACTAGTGGAGGAGCTGATAATAATAACCCTAGCAAGAGACAATGAAAACATGAACCAGTGAAGTGGGAAGGGAAGCGGAAACAAGCTGTAAGAGTTGCAACTAATATAACTTGGGAACTATTTCAATACAAGTGATAGGGAAAAGAAGGAATGAATGGGAACTTTATTATAAGAAATTCAAATAGCTAGGGAAGATGGCATGCCATTTGCTATCATGGAAAACATGGAGAAGAAGTTTGGGAAGTGCTATAATGCGTCTTGGTTTCAGGCACAGTGAACGCGAAGTGTCTTCACAGCAGGCATTTGACAATGTTTTAATAAGTTTTTGGAGTTCTAACTTCAATTTCAGAGATGTTATAATTATTAAAACAGAGTTACTGTCATTGCTATTATTATAGAGAAGCTGCAACACACAATAAGATAAGGAAGAATGTAGAATGAAAAGAAAGCAGAAGATGGAAACTGAGAGATGCCAACAAGGAAGGAACAGGACCAGCCAAATGCCTCAGCATATTAAAAAGCCTGCAAGCAGGTGCAGGGGCTGGGGGTTTGTTGGGGTAAGACTGGGCGTAGTGGCACTCGCCTGTAATCCCAGGTCTTTGGAGGCTGTAAACAGGCAGATCGCTATGAGTCTAGTCTAGTAGTGAGACCCTGAACATCCTGTGGACCCTTCCCTAAAAAAAAATTTAAAAAAACAAGGAAGGAACATGAAACCCTGTGTGATACATATGAACTTCTACCACCTTTGCTTTTTTTTTTTATTTCTTCCTATCCCAGATTTACTTCAGTCAAAATAGAAATGGAACACTCGGGTTCAGATAAAAGTAACACACTAAATTGACTCAGTAAATGCAAAATCATAAACTTCATCACTAACTGTGTAACTATAATCTTTTTGCTGCTCTTCCGAGCTAAAGTCACTCTTTGTGAGCTGAAACTCAAAATCTGCATTGCCAAATGGGGTCTCTTGTGATTGAATAGAAGCTGATATTTGGTAGGGTTTTATATTAAGCATCTAGAGAAGACTCTTTTGGGACACAATATCATGGAGCTGTAATGTGGGCAATCTTATCTCATTATTTATAATATTTCCAAGTGACTAAATAGTGAGCCTCAAATAATATCTTACTGAGCAGCTAATTATCCCTATTTTGCCATCTTTGATTTCCATCATATTTTAGGGACAGCAGAGCATAGCAACAAAGTTGACAAAAATGTAGATTTAAGTTCTGGTTTGTGTGCTTTTTAGTAGTCATGTGTGATCTTGCATAAATTATTTAACTCTTCTGTGCTCAGTTTTCAGCTTTGTGATATCTCACATTAGTGAGCACCCTGAATACTAAGCACTACATATCTTTAATCAACTTCTCATTAACCCTTTAAACAAAGAAATATGTTAAGTACCAAATGCACATCTGAAATAAGCAAAAAAAAAAAAAAAAAACCCTGACTTACAGATATACTGACTGATTGCTTTTCTCTCATTTCCCCCTTTAAGTTTTTCATCAAGTTCTAAGCATATAAATGACGAGTAGCTTAGAGTTGGTGTATATGATACCTAGGTGCACCTCAGTATGAAGGGCAGTGTCAGCATATTTCATTTTAATCAAATGCTCATTCTTAAGTAATTTAAGGTTATATCTACCTTTTCACAACTTGATCCTGTCTGAAATCATCGGATCAATAGATTTCTGAAATCAATGGTTTAACAGCTTTACCTTTTGACAAAGGGTGCTACAGAGATTCCAGGCACTTAAAGGGCTATAAATAGACCACCTTATATGCCTTTGTACCTGAGAAAAGACACTTGTTTTCTTTATGCTAAAATCAGTGTCTGTATTAACAATGACCTTAAACTGGGAACAACCCAAATTCCCATCACCAGGTCAGAAGCTCACTTCTAAATAATAACAGAATAAACTATTAATAAATCTATCAGCTTGGGTGGAGCTCAAAATCATTATACTGAGTGCAAGAACTCCAATAAAAAAGGGTAAGCACAATATGAGTCTTTTTATATGACACGCTAGGAAAACACAATTTTATGATAAAAACTATATCAGTCATTACCTAGATGCAGGGATCAAGTTCAGCGAATACAAGGACACTTTAAAATGTGTGCCCTATCTTGACTGCACTGATAGCTACAATACTATATCTAATTACCAATATTTATCAAACTGTACACTTAAGACTTTTAAAAATGTATCTAATTCTGTGCTTGAACTGAAAAAAAAATTATTTTGTCCTTTATAACTAACACTGATGTCACCCAAGAAAGGCATCTTAATAGGGAACCCTGTCATTTACCTGTGAGATACCCGGTCTGGGATTTATTAAGTTTCAGATAGCAGTAGAATACATAGAAATCAAGCAGGCTATATTAAAATGTTCTAGTGGGCTGGCGAGATAGCTCAGTGGACTACATGTGTGCTTAGGAAAGTGCAGGGACAAGAGTTTGATCCCTGGCACTATATGCCATGCCGGCCCAGCCCCCAGGCATGCTGAACCGGCCACCAAGTCTAAGCATGGTAGCGCAAGCCTGTAATCCCAGTTCTGGGGAGGCTGAAAACAGGAGGATCACTATGAGTCAGAGCTGCACCACCAACCTCTGCTTTCTAAAGTTTGTTCACACTGCACGTTCATGGAACTGTACCTTTCCATGTTTCTACCTGGATCTTCTACTGTATCTTTCTAAGCTTCTGACCTTGCATTTCCTGATCTATTAATAATTATGTATCCACTTTAGGGTTTCAGGAATATCCTCTGAACAAGTGCTGAGCACAAGTGTTTCCTTAGTAAAAACTAGTGGATAAAATGATCATTCATTCTGATCGGAATTTGTGTATGTGACATTATCTAATACATGTGGGATTTCTGTCCTCTCTAGTCCCACATTAGCATGACCTTTCCCAGGAAACAGCCATCAAACTTCACCCTTCAAAAATCTTAAAATAAAACACAGGCACTTTCAGTCTAGTGAAGATACAGGGGCTACCTGGAGATATGTTGATCATATTAAAAGAATGCCTAATATGTTCCTGAAGAACCAAGAATGGGTTTATAAAGCTTAAGTCCAGCTCTTCTTTTTCTGGACAGAGAATTGGAAGCAAGAACACTCTGCCACATAGACTATATTCACAGACTTTTTTTTTTTTTTTTGAGACTGGGTGATGCTAAGTTACCAAACTGCCCACTTTGGGCTCAAATTGTGATCATTCTGTCTCCTAAAAAGTTGAGATTACAGGAGTGTATAATAGCTGGATACCAGCTGAGTGCTTAAGCACCAAACTTTGGATCTGATATGGCATCATGATTTAAATTAAATGTATTCACTGCCTCCTCCACACATATATCCCAGCCAGATCAAGCGAGCATTTCCAGGCTGAACTAACTGTGTTTGGAATGCAATATGCCAATAGTCCACTTTTGACAATCAACTCTAGACCAACCTTCTCTTATCACCACAATCCAAGTCATCACCTGATTGCTTTTGTTTTTTTCTTTCTTCCAAGCCGAAAGTTATTAACACCAGTTAGATAAATGGGGTAAAAACAACTGTTTCTTCCAAAGGCCAATATTTAAGTTTTATAATATATAAAGGACAAATAAAAACAAAAGAATTAAAAATTTTCCTACCACTTTCTGACTTGTACCAGATGGAATGAGGTTGCTTACATGTGATGAGCTCAGCCACACAGAGAATATGGCCTTCAAATACAGATATTTTCAGAGAGCAGGGATGGATTCATATTCAACACACATTCTAACATCCAGCAGAGCTATCAAACGGCACAAGACACTCCTAAGTGAAAGGTAGTTTCTGAGTGGCATTTCTCTGGTGGGGCCTTCGGTCTAGTCCTGGGAGAAAACAACATGCATATGGTACTGAAAGTATCTGCAGTTCTGGAGGAGGTGTGCAAATATTCAACCCACTTGCAATTACTGTGGCTATCAAAGCAGGTTCAAATAGGATTCCGGGAAGTCCATAAAGTAACTTGAACTTTCAAATGCATGACCATCTGTTCCCACAACCATTCAGTTCCTGCATAACTAGATGAATAATAAAAGATGGACAAGAGACAAAGGGATGCATCTCTTATGAATGGCAAGGTGACCAAGAGACCAAGGGCAAAGAGTAATGAAAAGAGGAAAATGAAATGAGCAGCATAAAATTATGCCATATACAGTTAATCTAATACCCTCAATGAATGTAAACATTATATCAAATAAACATGTGCTAGGATGAATATCAACAAGAATGAAAAAGGGGAAAGCAGAATTAAAGGAACAGGGGAGGAAAGGAGATCTTTAAAAAAGTTGTTTTATGTACAAGTACCTACTCTGTAAGATGACTGTAATCTGCATGCACTGCAAACATGTACTAATAATAAATAAGGAAGCAATGTTTATGCATAAACTGCATACAAAGAAAATGCAATGCTGGAAAATCTACAGATCAGCTACCTTGTCTGTACTCCCCACTCCTTTTCCCAGGCAGCTGTTTACCTCTGAGCAGCCACAGTTGCAGCAGCATCCAGAGCAAAATGTCTCATCACATTCTCTTCCAAATATTTCTGCTCCCACTTTGTCATATCAGCTTCCAGGGCCAGAATCCTCTCTTCTTTTTCTCGCAGGAGCTCCATCAGTGCAGCAGCATTGTATTCTGAAATGTTGGTGGGTTGGGAGTTCCCCTGGCGCTGTTGAGGAAGATATAAAGACTTCTGAGTTTAATGAGAAAATCATCATTAGTGTCTGAGCCCTATTTTAAGAGCATGGATTTTATAGGAAGGTAATGAAGTAGTGAATATTGCCCATTATATCAGGCTTGACTCTGGTTTTTTTTTTTTTTTTTGGGGGGGGGCAGTACTTGGATTCAAACCCAGAGCCTCATGCATGCTAGGCAAGTACTCTACCATGGAGCTACACACTAACCTCCTAGTTTGGCTTCTGATTCAGAAAGAAAAAAAGTAGGAAATGCAGGTCTCTTTCTAAAGCCACAGGACTTAGAATTGAGTGTGATGGGCAGGTGAGATGGCGCAATGGTCTAAGTGCCTGCTTCGGCAAGCTTAGGCAACCACAGGGTCCACAGTTCGATTCCTGGCACCACATGCTGTGCCAGCCCTACCCCCAGGGCAGGCTGAGCCGGCCATAATTTAAGATAAATAAAAAATAAAATATGACTTAAAAAAAAAAGAATTGAGTATGAGATTCCCTTTGTCAGAAAAAGAATTTACCACATCAATTTATTTTTTTTTTGTGGTACCAGGGATCGAACTCAGGATCTTGTCCTTGCCAGGCAAGCACTTATTCCACTGAACTATCTCCCACCCTACACGTCAAGTTGTTATGTTGCTCAAAAAAATGGATCAATGGGATAAAAACTGCTGCACCTATGAAATGGGAAGTTGAAAATTCTAAAATTTAATTCCTAATTGTTATGATCCTTAGTGAGTCCCACAGCCATTTCTGAGGCTTGATATCTCTCTGAATCTGAGAAGTAGAGTCAAGTGTTTTTTAAAGACCATTTCCAATCATAAAATGTTGCTGAAGATATAGCCCAGTGGTAGAGTGCTTGCCTAACATGGAAGAAGCCCTGTGGATCTGCAGCACTACAAAGAGATATAATTTTTAAATGTCTAAGGCTCTACTTATTTCTAGGGAGTCTGAAAGAGTAAATAAAACCAGAAAGGTACAAGAGATATAGTGAAAAGAAAAGAAACTGATCAGAAGGAAAGAATAACAAGTTAAATAATGAGTATCCAAGAATCTCTCCCTCTATTATCCCTCTCCCATCTCCTTTTAATTCTCCATACCTGCTGGATTCTGAGAGACTCCAGTTCCCTCTCCAGTCTTGTCCGGAGTCGGTGCTCTAGCTGTTCCCGTTTCTCACAAGCTGCCTGGAGCTGTACAAGGGCCTGCTGCATCTTTTCCACTTTATCTACGTAAACTTGCTTCTTTTTCAACTGGAAACCCAGGTTGGAAGATTTTTCAGGTGAAAAGAAAGAAAGCAAAGTCATTTATACAAACCCCAATCCAGCTTTGTGCTTAGAAATCATCCTGTCCTATGTTGCTTTTAATTTATCATACTCAGAATGCGAAGATAGAAAGGAATAAAGTACCAAACCCTCTTTAATCTTTGTCCTACCCAAGCTCTGTGTCTTCCCTATGTCTATCTCATTTAGAACAGTGTTTCAGAATGCAAACATGTTAGGTTCCCCTTATGGATGCTTTCACCTCTGCTCTTCACTCTAAATTTGAATGTTTTTGGTGGGGAAGTATTTCATATTTTAGTTGTTACAACACAAAACTGCTAGGCAGAAAGAAGGGGGCTTTCTAAGGAAAAAGGTTTAATTTGGCATGAAAAAGAAGCCTATCCTTTCTTGTAGTTGGGAGAAAAAGAATAGACAACTGATGAAGGTACAAGAAGGCCAGAATTGTCATTCTGTTCTTTCTCTTGCAATTACCCAAGACAATCCATCATTGCTCACCTAGAAAGTTTCTTCTGCTTCTCTGAAGAGAAGATGCCATGCAATGTTTCACATCCCTGTGCCACTTGTTTTTTATTAAAAGGTCGCAGGCTATGTGTGGTTTATATCTCACAAGCCTAACTTCTTGATTTTGGACTACAGTCTCCAAACTCTATTCTGGGACTTTCAAAGATCCCTATAGCCTCAAATTAAAGAGTTATATAGAAAACTAAGTGAGTTCAACATGATTCTTCCTCTTTGCATGCCTATAAGCCTTATCACTAAGCAAAAATGAAACCAGGTTAGGACTAAGAAACTGAGTTACTTGTAACTGCACAGCTTGTAAGCCAAATCTTGGTTCCATGAGAATGAAGAAATGAAGAGGCTCTCAGAGCTCTTTAAAGAAAATACACATATTCTCAGTACCTAAGAGGACAGGGAAAAGGACAGCATTCCTGCCTTGTTAGCAAAAGAACAAATTCTAATTCTCACAATGCAGGTCCCCTCAGTGCTAAGAAATCAACCTGTAAACTCTTCTAAAGCAGAAATTCTTCCACCTTGTCTACGTACACTTGCTTCTTTTTCAACTGGAAACCCAGGTTGGAAGATTTTTCAGGTGAAAAGAAAGAAAGCAAAGTCATTTATACTGACTATATAATGATAGATGGGATATATCTATCATTATCACTCCCACACAATCTAAGGTTAGGGATACTACCAGTGTTAGATTAAAATTGAAATTATTACCGATAAACTGGTTGAGAAGAAATTATGGAATTCAACTTTGATTTTTTAGCAAATCCCAGGCTTTTGAGCTACCTAGACAAGCAACCATGCCATAAGAAGCTACCCGCATTAGCACTGTTGGCAGCATCTGTTTAGCTGCTGCCAAGCCAACAGGATCACCACGACTCTCACATTACAAAAAACAAGTAACCCCTTCATGACAGTGAGTCCAAATATTGCTTTCTAGAATTTCCCATGATATGGCGCTGGTATATACAGGTAGTGGAAAGTTTCTTGTCTTAGAAATGCTGCTGTTTCCATGAAAGCTTGCTAAATTTTGTCCAAGTAAAAGGAAACCTACCTTATATTTTCCCAACAAGCCTGTATTAGGTTTTGGCTGGCTAACTGGAAAATAAATACATTTTAAAAAGAACTTCTATGCTTAACATTTTGTTTCATTTCATTTAATTCCAAAACTAGTTCAACCTAGCCTTATATATCAGTTGAGGTGAATTCTAAGATTAGATGTTTTTATACACTACATTTTTTCCAAGATAATGTAGCAAATAAAACATCACAGGCTTTTTCATAATAAGCTTAAATCTTTCTTTCCTGGGATATGTGATCATAGTTTAACAATACTAACTAGGGCAACCAAATCGTAAAGATCATAGATGCCTCTGTCTGTCTTTGGCTTTTGCTAAGCTTTGAACAATTGGAGAGTAGGAAACATTTTCTATCCTTCACCTTTAGGGTTCTATAGTCCTTATGAGCTATTTAAAGTTGAATGCATTTATTCATGAATCACTCTGAAAAGCCTAAGGGAGCAGTGCAATGTTAATGCAGAGAATGTTAACTATAATTACAAAGGCTTACAGCAGTTATACTTAAAGGCAATTAAACTTAGATAGCATGCAGTTCTTGCCTTGATGGTAAAGTACTGAAATGTACGCTTAGGAAACTTAAAAATAAGCCATCCAGGGCTAGGTGTGTTTCTCCATAACCCACTGACTTTCTTGAACAAGGAAACAAATATTTTAGTAAAAGTATTCCTCATCAAAGGAATCATTAGGCCAACTTCTTGGAAGGGAAAAAGGCCCAGTAGTTTCTCAGAATTGGATGAAAATTGGTATCCAGGTTAGTTAAATTCCACAAAGTAGGCCAAGAAAAATTCTTTTACTGTTTCCCACTAGGATGAGTTTTCCCAAAGTACCATGACCAGAGTATCAATAATTATTGTATCTTCTTTAAAAGCAAAAAGAGGGGCTGTCGAGATAGATCAGTGGTCTAAAGTGCCTGCTTAGGCAACCACAGGGACCAAGGTTTGATCCCCGGCACCACATGCTGCACCAGCCCCACCCTCAGGGCAGGCAAAGCCAACAATAATATAAATAAATAAATAAATGTAAAAAGTATAGCTCACCCATAAACATGGTAATTATCTAGTAAATGCTTCATCCCTAGACTTAAAGTTAACATAAGAAAGGACAACTCTTAAACCTTTTTTTTTTTTTTTTTTTTTTTTTTTGAGACAGGGTCTCACTATGCTGTTTAGGATGTCCTTGTTCTCACTTTTGTAGCCCAAGCTCGTCTCAAACTCGCACCAATCCTTCTGCCTCAGCCTCCCAAGTGCTGGTATTACAGGCATGGGCCACCACGCCTGGCCAGAAAGGATAACTCTCGGAAACAACCAATACAAGACATTATAGGTGCAATTAACAAAAAACAGCCACCTTCTAAGTTACAGACTTTTTTCTAGGTCTCATATACACATAGAGAGGAAAACAATTTATTAAGTTTAATACTTTCCTTATCCTGAATTTTATTCTTCACTTTTATCTTCATCATGATGAATCCCTTTTCTTCTCTCCCTCTCGTTTACCAACTTATCTCTTGTACTAAGCTTTCCAAATATTAGATAAGAAATTGGCACAGCCTACCTTTTTCCAATGCCAACAGAAATGATGGTGCTTCCTTCTTTTATAAAGAGAAAGGTCATATACAGTAAAATGGTTAATCAGGAGTTCTGGCTTCTGATTGTCTGAGTCCAAATCCTGACTTTCACTTAGTAGCTACACAAGTCAAGGCAAGTTACTTAAATCTATCAGAGCTCCTTTTAAAATTTCTCTTCCGAGCTTACATCTACTCATTCATCAGTTAACATAGAGATAATGATAATGTGGTGTACCTCTATAAGGATTAAATGAAATAAGCCATGAAGTGTTTAGTAAAGTGTCTAGTACGAAAAGTACTAAGACTAGTTTTCTGCGCGTGCTCTCTCTCTCTCTCTCTCTCTGTCTCTCTCTCTCTCTCTCTCTCTCTCTCTCTCTCACACACACACACACATAATTTTTATTTGACAACACAATAAAAGGTAAATAAACAAGATGCAAGTCAGGAGCCTTGAGTTCTAGATCTAACTCCACTATTAATAGTACCTTGCTTCTCTGTTTTTAAGCTCAGTCTTCTTTTCTTAAATGAAAGAACGAGAGAAAGGGATGTCAGGAGGAAAAGCCCCAAAACAGTAAGTATGTTGTTGGTGGCTGCCTTCTAGCTGCAATAGCATAATTGAGTAGTTGTACCTACAACAGCAATTACTCAGCTCAAAAATTTAAAAGAATATCTCATTGGGTCCTTTACAAGAAAAAAATTTGCTAACTTCTTGTAAGGGTTTCAAGCTGTGTCCTGGAGTCCCGGTGTTTCGTGCGGTTAGGTGTTTAAGGAGCCATTATAATGGATTCTTTATTATATAGTATTTTACATGTTAGGATTTTGTATAAGACTTCATGTGAAAAAAGATATTGCCACAGCTTTGTATATGTGATGTGTAAGTGCATGAGTGTACATATGTATATATATTCACTCTTTTTCTGTGTTGTCTGCTACTTCTC
>PVKN010033453.1:0-12037 GCA_004027915.1 Capromys pilorides
GAGACTAGGAAAAATATAGAGTCAGCAAAGAGAAGATCTGGTTCTTTGAAAGAATAAACAAAAATGACAAACCTTTAGCCAATCTTTCCAAAAGAAGGAAAGAAAAGACACACATGGATACAATTGGAATCGAAGAAAACGAAATCACAATAGACACCACAGAAATCCAGAAGATCATTTATAACTACTATGAAGAATTGTACACCAACAAATTGGAGGTTCCCAGATATATATGAGTCACCAAAACTGAATCAAGAAGATGTAAAAATGCTGAACAGTCTGATAACATGTAGTGAAATTGAAGTGATCATTTAAAAACCTACTAAAAAAAGCCAAGGATAGTATACATGGGATGAATTCACCACTAAATCAAATTAGAACTTGATGGAAGATCTGACATGAACACTGCTCAGCTGTTTAATGACACTGAAAGGAAAAGAATACTCCCAAAGCCATTCTGGGAGTGCCCTGATTCCCAAACCAGACAAGAACCCAACCAAAAAAGAACAGTATAGGCCAATCTCTTTAACCAATATAGATGCAAAATTTCTCAACAAGATATTGGCAAACAGAATGCAACAAGCTATCAGAAAGATCATATACCATGACATATTAGGCTTTATCTTAGGAATACAAGGATTGTTCAACCTATAAGAAACAGTAAATATAATATACAAACAGAAGTAAGGACAAAAAAATCCCACTTCAATAGATACAGAAAAAGCTTTTGATAATACTCAACATCCATTCATGATTTAAAAAACCTTGAAAAAATAGGTATAGAAGGACCTTATTTTAATTGGATTAAAACCATTTATGATAACTCAATTGCTGACATGCATCAAATGGGCCTTTCCTCTAAAATCAGGAATAAGACAAGTGCCCATTGTCAGCACTCCTGTTCAACATAGTGCTCCAAACTTTAGCCAAAGCAGTCAGGCAAGAAAAAGAAAGAAAAAAAGAAATTTTTCTTTATAGCAGAAGAAAAACTAAATTACCACCATTTGCAGATCTTTTACATAGAAGTCCTCAAAATTTTCACTAAAAGACTCCTAGAGTGAATGACCACATTTGGCAATATAGCAGGATACAAATCCAGCACACAACAATCAACAGCATCCCTGTATACTAACAATGAGCCTGAGAAAGAAATTAGGAAAATAATATAATTCATAGTAGCATCAAGAAGAGCCAAATACTTAGAGATTAACCTAATCAAAGAGGGAGAGGCACAGCCATGGGGTGCGCTGAGATAGGGATTGAGACTGGGAGTGGTGGCACTTGACTGTAATCCCAGCCCTTGGGAGGCTGAAAATAGGCAGATCACTATGAATCTGATCTTCAAAGTAAGACCCTGTAGAACCTGTACTAAAATACAGAAAAAAAAAAAAAAAGATATGTATAAGTGCAAGGGCTCTGGGTTTCCAGAGTCAGTTTCCAGCACTGAGAAAAAATAAATTAAACTATAAATAGAAGTGTCTGCATCATATTTGAAGAGAGCATATGTAACCGCTCAGTACAGACACCAGTGAAGATCCCAGACCTTACCCAGTCCCATTTTGGTCATAGAGCCACGGAAACATGAAAACATTTATAAACACAAGTTCTGATTTGTGTGAAGCTGTTCTTCAAGGGCCTGTGTGTACAATTCTAGGGAAGCATTTCTCATGGAATTGAATGGCAAGATAATACTGGTCACGCCCAGAAGCTGCTACCTTCTCTCCTTTCAGATAACAAAACTTGTAGCCAGTATCCCTTTTTTGCCTCTGGTCACTAGAAGGCCCCTGGGCACACCTGCAGTTCAGTTGCTACATCTGTTAACTTTTAGAGGCAGCAGATCTGTCTGCTCTGGATAGTCTCTCCCTAGATTGTCTAACTTTACCTCTGTTTCATTGCCTTGCCGTTTGCCTGTAGAATCAAAGCTGAGGTCCCAACAGTGTCTTGCAAGGCTCCTGAGGCCTAGCATCTGACCAACTCACCAGACTCTGCTCCCATGGTCCAATCCAGCCATGAGTGGTGTGCTGCAAACAGGCTCCCAGCTGGAAGCTGCTGCAGGCCTTGCAGTCTCTCTAGCTACTTCCGGACTTTTCCTTCAACTCTTTGCTGGGCTGGCTCCCTTCCATCCCTCAGATCTCAGCAGAAGGCCTTGGACAGGCTTTCCCTGACCTCTCCCTAGTCAGCACTGCTCTGACAGGGGTCACCCTGTTCATTTCCTCCAGAGCACTGCTAGCTGCCTGTTTTGATCATGTTTACTTATGGATTGTCTCTCATCATTGAAAGAGTTCAGGACCTGGTCAGTCTTACTCCCCTCCGTGTTCTTAGGGTCTGAAAAGGGCTAAGAGTAAGCTGTCTCCCTTTAGTCAGGCTGCTCTCTGGGAACTCCTGTAGACCAAGTCGTTCACACAGTGAACATTTCTTACAGTTCTAGAGGCTGGCAAGTTGAAGCTCAGGTGCTGACAGATTCATTTCCGGGGAGGGCTGTCTCCTGGTTCATTCAGGCTCCCTCGGATGTGTTCTCACACCGTAGAAGGGCAAACTAGCACCCCTTCAAAAGGGCACTAATCCCATGCATGTTGCCTCCCCCTCCTAAAGGCTCAACCTCTTAATCTCATCCTCTTGGGGGTTATAATTTCACTTATGAATTTAGGGAATATAAATTCAGACTATAGGGTAGGCACTGAATAAGTATTTAATGCATACATTTATTTTAGGCTGTTGCAAATTCTTTTTGGTTCTACAGAAAGAAGGCTAACAGATATTCAAGTCAACATACATATGAAACATGATTGTGAAGTGAGGGGCATTCTTCTCCCATTTACCTGTAGAATACACACCCAAGAATCTTGCGTATTGCAATATCTCTGCAGTTACAGGTACCTGGCAGTGTAGAAACCACATTATAAATCTCTACTATACCACTTACCATTCAAAAATCCATGGCACATAGATTCCCCCTCAGTGTGTCTTTTATTTGCTTCTCTCTCACACGCATGAATCTTGTCTCCATGAGATGGCCAAGTCTGAGAGAGAGGAAGGATGTACGTTGTTATGTGATGATTCTCTCATTGCCCTGGTAGAGCCTTACAGATGATAAAGAAGCGTTTGATGATTGATTGATGATTGACAGATAAACAGGCTGGAGTTGTGACTGAAAAAGACAATGAATATTTAAATTAAAAGGAAATGATTACAGTATAAGGCATATTCACACTAATCCCCTTCAAAATACACCCCTGCCTTCCTTATCTGTACTTTTATTTGTTAGCATTTTTTTGTGTGTGGTACTGAGTATCGAACTCAGGACCTTAAGCTTGTAAGATAGGTGCTTATGCAGCTCGACCATCTCCCCAGCCCCCACACACCTCACTTCAGACACAGTTATTCCATGGTTCTTGCCAGTCTCTGTAGCCGTTCTGGGAGTCCTCGGTTTGTGAGTGTCTTTAGCGGTGCTGCTGCGGCTGCCTTGATGTCCTGAAGAGATTCAAAATGTTTATCTTTCATGGTCATTTTTTCTTTGAGGAAGAGCAGAAGCCACCCAGTAGCAGCTCTTATGAAGAGGTGAGCGAGAGCACGTGACAGTTTTCACTTGCCAGACATTGCCATGAATGTTTTGAGTCAGCTCAGGGCACTGAGACGGCCACCACAGTGCAACTAAATGCACTCATAGAAAGATGACTTCCAGGACTGCTTGAGAAAGTGGCGAGAGCAGTGGGGTAAGTGTGATGGGGGGGGATCGATGGCAGTGCGTCTTTACTATAATATAGTCTTGGAATGGAAAGAGTCACAGTGTATTTTGATCACACCCATTGCAGCCAGTCACACTCTCATTAGGAAAGCAGATTTATTTAGTAGGTCGTTAAATGTGCGCCTTGAGGATGCATCCTTCCTCCTTGTCAGAAGGAGCCCAGGAGGTGTTCACTGGGGGCTGACTTGTCCTGGGCGTCATGGCGGCGGCTGGATGAGCACAGGGCTCAGCCTGCAGAGAGCGTGTGCTCTGCTTTGGGAATGCAATATAGAAAATGTTTGTTCCCAAGGCAATTGTATGAACGGATAGTGGAATTTTAGTGTTAGAAAATATAGCAAGGATCTGCTTTTTAGATAACAGGCTAATCATCCTCCACACCAGATGCTCTGAGCAGCAGAAGGAAATGAAAACCTGGAATGATACTATCTGTATGAAAAATTTTATCACAAAAGTTAATGCAATTTATCATTATGTTCTGCAGTTCTGCTTAGTAAAAGCAGCCAACGTCACAAATTGCTTACCATTGCAGAGGATGAATACTTTACCAAGATGTGCTATTTCATGCTGCGATTGTAGGACCTCAGCACAGGCCTGGAGGCCTCTTCCTTCAGTCTGAGGTGAATGGCTGTTAGCAAGGAGCTGCACTCCCAGGAGGCGAAGCTGGAGCAGGGCGGGCCTCTGCAAGCATCAGTGTGCTGTGCCCACTTGGCGGGGCTATGCGCTGGAAAACTGGAGTCTGAGGGCCTGGAGGCCACTAGACAAGTGTTGTCAGAGACAGCTGAGAAGTCATGAGGGTCTGTCTCTCAGGAGGTAAGAGCTGCTGAGGGTGATAGTGCATTCCTCTTATTCCAGCACTTGGGAAGAGGACCTCCATGAATCTGAGGCCTGTCTGAACTATACAGTGAGACCCTGTCTCAAAAAACCAAACCAAAAGGGGAGTGGAGAGGAATGGGGAAAAAGAATTGAGATGTGTTATTTACATGTACCAATCTCCCACAATGAACATAATCATTATGTACTGCAAACATGTATTAGTAAAATCTTTTTAATAAGCAAAGCAAGCCCATGCACTTTCTCACCTGTCTAAATGTCAGCCTCAGTCCCCACCGCTGTGTGCTGCAGCCCCACCCCCTCCACCTTCAAAAAAAAAAAAAAAAAAACAAACCAAAGATTTAAGACTGCCATGGGTTGACAAAGAAAAATAGCTGGACAAGCAAGGTATACATATACTATAATTTCAAACTAAAAATTAAAATAGCAGTCTAATAGTTCTTTGTGCTATAAACTTACAGATAGCATATTTTATTGGTTCTCGGATGCATAATTTAAAAATTTAAGATATCTGGAATTAGAATGAATCCTATGATTGTCAGGATTTGTTCTCTCATAGTGGCACACAAAGTTTTAAAGGGTATTGAGCCAGAGAGATAGCTCAGCGGACTAAGCACCTGCTTAGGCAAGCACAGGGACCAGAGTTCAATCCTGGACACCACATGGTGTGCGGGCCCCAATCCCAGGAGCACTGAGCCAGCCACAGAGACCCAGTGTGGTGGTGCATGCCTGTAATCCCAGTGCTGGGGAGGCTGAAAACAGGAGGATCGCTACGAATCAAAGCTACATATTGAGATCCTGTACCAAATACATACAAAAAAAAATATTTTTAAAGATCTTATTGTGGCTACTTAGATTTATTGCAATACTGTGTTCTGTAAGCTTTTTAATCTTAGATTACTGGCTAATTATACCACTCTTCAGGACCATCAATATGATACTGAGTAAGGTGTGGAGGTACAAACCTGATAGCCAAGCACTTAGAAAGACTGAAGCAGGAGAATTACAAAATTGAGCCCAGCATGTGCATCTTAATGACTCAGTGAAATCTTGTCACAAAATGAAAAGATACTTTAAAAGGTCTGGGGATGTAGCTAAGTTTAAAGGTCCAAGGTACAATGTTCAGTACCACTAAAAAAAGAAGAGAAGAGAAGAGAAGAGAAGAGAAGAGAAGAGAAGAGAAGAGAAGATGCCAAATGCTTCCCTAGATATAGATGAGATCAGAAGGCAAAAGTTCAATATGAGGATTTCTGATTCCAAGCCTTTAAAAACAGTGGTTCTCTTTGTCATATCCAAACATGAAGCAGCAGACTTAATTCTTTTCCAGAACTTTCCCTTTCCTCCTTTAACTGTTCAAAATAAGACATGTGTGTGAGATTGCTTGATTTCCCCTCACTACCTAGCAGGGGCTACATCACACTCAAAATGTAAATAAAGAGGAATCCTTCTATGATCTTTGAGAAGATGTGCATTTTTGTCAAAATAGGTACAGACTGTATTCAGACAATGTCCCTATTTACATATGGCAATTATTTTATGGTCCACCTTATCTAAAAGTTTCTTAAGCAAATTATTAAGTAGTTTACAATATTCTAAACTTTGGGAAGGTGTCCTGTGACTGGGAGATGAATCCATAGGTGTGAGCTGCTGTCACTGCTTCTGTCCACATGTGTGGACAGTGCCCTGGGCTGCAGGGAGTGACAGATGGAATGCCTGGTGCTGTCCCTCACTGTACCCTTCCCCTGCCTCAGCACCTCAGGACATCTATGTATTGCCTGTTTTCTTTCTAGTCATCTCTACTTCCCTTTCCTATTTCTCCAGTGAGCAAAAGGTCTGATGAGTTACTGTATTGGTATGTACAAGTCAGATGAGACCACTTATGTTTCTGATCTCAGAGACTTCTGCATTTGTGATCATAAGCTCAAGCCCCCCAAAAATTTGATTTTAAAATATATGACAGGGCCAGCGAGATGGCTCAGTGGTCTAAAGCACCTGCTCAGGCAAGTTTAGGCAACCACAGGGACCACTGTTCAATCCCTGGTACCGCATGCTGTGCCAGCCCCACCCCCAGTGCAGGCTGAGCCAGCCAGAACATAAATTAATAAATAAATTAAGTTTAAAATATGTATATATATATATATATATATGTATATATGACAAAATGTCATCTCTATGTAGAAATGCCTCATAGAGTGGCTGTATGAGGTGACCTTGGTGTCTGGCACACAGTATGTCCTGCCTAGATGGTGACCATGGTCACTACTGCTGCCTGGGCCATTGCTTGATGAGTCTCCTACCAGAAGCTCTTGGTGCCACAATAGAAAGGAGCCAGCATATCTCTCCCCACAGTTACGTGAGTGTGGGCAGATGCTGTAGGCAACGAACTTCAATAACTGCAGATTTTATATTTTTGGGGGGAGTAATTTTTCTCACTTAGAAAATGTACACTTTACTACTCTGTGGTCAAGTTCAGCTGACCAAAATAAAAAGCAACTAAGCATGAGTCTCAGTGAGCAAGAAGAAATTTCCAGTGCAGTCAGATGTACAGCCACCCTATGATGTGGAGGATGTCTGCATGATGGGATTCTGCAAAAGTCTGCTAATGTGGTGCTACTCCTTTTCCTTTATAATTTGCCCCTTGCCAGTTAAATATCTTTCCTGGAGTGGATTCTGCAGTGCCCTCAGAGGTCCCGCTAGGACTTGGTTTTAAGGAGAATCTGGTATGATTGGATTCTGAGAAGTCAGTAGTGAGTCTAGTTGGGTTCTGGCAGGATCAACATAGATTAGCGACGTGCTAAGTAGGGAGACTGATCAGTGGCAGCGCCTGCTCCAAGCTGTCACGGCTGTGCCTCTTCACTCCTGCAGCCCCCGCGTACTCCAGGCAGCCTTTTAAACTCCTTCTTTCTTGTGGAATTTCTGACCAACTTGCTGAGAGACTGAGATGTTATCAAAGCAGCCGGATCTGGAAATCAGATGAGATGTTCATATTTGTTGTGGTTCACTAAGCTATCAAAGCTGCAAAGTCAAGTACATCTTTAGTAGAAGAATGTTGCTCATTGTTGCCTTTTTAAAATGCCTTATAAGGTGACTAACAGGTGCACCATGCATGCAGTTTTTGGAGGCACACACAGCTAGAGTGAACTGCTAATATGATCTTGTGTCTGAGTTAAGTCCTGTATTGCACAAGGTGATATCATTCTTCCATGTACTAATTTGATCTATTGCATAGCATCAGACACTGAGATCCCCTCAACGAGCACCAACCCTCCACAGCATGTGTTCTTTCCCAGTGGATTCAGACCAGTTACCCTTTCATCTTCTGAATCATGACTTAGATTGCTTGAGGAAGAAGCCAGAGACAAATCACATGCAAAGAGCTTCAAATTCATCCCAATGTCTGAAATGTGTGTAGGGTTCTAAGGTCATAGGAGACACCAACCATTCATAGCACATTTACACATTTACTACGTTGGCTACACATGTATTGCTATTCATGTTTCATGCATAAGCAATCAGAAGCTTTCAAAGGTTGACAAATGATAGGCTAGATAAACAAACTGACCCCGGATCTCATGCTCTGTTTCTACTACATAAGATCTTTGGGGTTGGATGGATCTTGTAACATATAAGGTTCTTCCAGTCCTTGTACCCTGTGTCTCAGTTACTCTTCGCTTAATGCTGGGACAAATACCCAACGCCCTAAATGAAGGAAGGAAAGATTTATTCAGCTCACAGTCACTGGAGGTTTCAGTTTATACTCAGCTGGCTCCAAGGCAGGCTGGCACATGGCAGAGAGCAATATTTCATGGCAGTGGCAGAGAGCAACAGAGTCTGTCTCTCTGTGTCTCTTATGTTACATTCAGGCTATGTGCTCCAGGCTGGGGGATACTCACACCCATAATCCCAGCAATACTAAAACCCGCAATCCTAATGGATCATGAGTTAATCTCAAACTCTAGAAGTCCCCGCCCTATGACTGCATGAGGGTTTGGGGGGACAACTAACTACAAGTCATAACAGCAAGTCTATAATTCTGGAGTACAAAGAACTGGCCTTACAGATGGGCAGACCATGTTGGTCAGCAGAGTTCCAAAAGCTGTCCCTGGGAAGCTGCATTCTGAGGAAGTGAATTGTTCTACCAGATGAGGAGCAGAGTGGGAGTAGTATCTAGCATTACTTATTTTTACTACATTTGAATGTGTCTTAATAAACAGCCTCCAAGTAAGTAGTGGGAATAATGTAGTAAACATTTAAATGAATTTAAAGTATGCTTCAGAGAGACTTTATAGCAGTCTCAAAGAGAGGAACAAAACTAAGAAATCAAAACATTTTTGGAAGAAACTCCTCAGGTCAGTTGCTTGTTATTAAAATGGTGACTGATTCAAAGTCCTTGAAACTTTGCCTCCCTCCTGGAGTTCTTCCACATAAAACTAGCAGTAATTTTCCTGAGAGGCGTCAGGAGACAACTAAATGTGCTCCTTCATGCAACCCATGCTCCATGAATGGATGTTCCATGAGAGAAAGATAATTTTTGACTGTACATTTTTTCTATTTCTAAATGTGGCATGGGCGCATTTTTCTTTTTCTTTTTTTTAATACCAAGTGTATACTCCTGAAAGCCATATGACCAAAGAGTTTTTGTCTTAAACTTCTGTTTATTTATTTTGCCATTATTTGAAATGTCAGCAGTATCCAATAATGCCTCATGTCACACAAAAGCAAACAGTCACATTACATTAATGATCAGGCTGATATCGTGTAACTGACTTGCTATAATTCTGTGCCCTCTTGTTATAAAAACGTGACCTTAAATTCTAACCAGCTTTGGAATAAAAGGCTCCCCAATTATGATATAGTAACAAAGCTCTTGCTATATACAATCTGATTGTTTCAATGTTCTCTGCCGTCCACTTCATTTTGCCTGCTGTTTATCTGTAGTAGTAAAGAGCCAAGTGGGAAATTCACTCTGGAATTTTAGGCACAGCATTCATTTGCCCATGAATATACTAAGTATATTGGAAGCCTCTTATATAATCTTGTTGGAAGTGAAGCATATGCAGTGCTGTGTAATTGCAGACCTTTTCCATGTGTAATCAGATTTCCCAAACGAAACCTAGTGATAACAATCTCCATCGAAATGCAAAGCACTTTGATACCACAGCTTTTGACTCAACTAGTCTCTACCAGATATGGGTACTCCACAATCACTACCTTTCTGGAGGAAAAACCAACCTTCTCTTCGGTCTGTTACCCTAACCATTTAGTAGAAGTTTTAGTCCAAGGACTGACACAAGGCTAGTATATCAGGCAAAACAGTCCTAGTGGAGGTTGTCGGTCTGAGGTTGTCTTTCCTGAAGAGGGCAGCTGTTCTAGGGCCGTGACAGGCACTTTTATCCCTTCTGTGAGTCTAGCAGGGGCTTTGGGGAGGTTAGGAGAAGACAGCTTTTATTGTTGTGTCACTTTTTTCAGGGCCAACGACTTTTATTCATTTCAACAGTTGTTTAGAGGAAAGTGTTGATGCTTATTAATCTGTTTCTTGTCTTACAAATGTGCTTACACATGATTGGTGGCAAAGCTGCTATGTGACAGCGCTCGGTGTAATCTACATGGCAGGACAAAATCGTTACACAGAACAGATCTGTTTGGGCTTGTTATTCTTTGTAATTACCTTCATTAAGTGAAAGCATGTGTCAATCAACTTTGAACTTTAAGCGTACTGGTCATTTGCAAGAAAAATGCATTTTTATTTCCCATAGACACATATGTGCTTGAAGATGAGAGTATATGTGTGTAGGTGTATGCACTCTAGTAAAAATAGGTTTCTGTAATTTTCTGCATAGATGATTTCCCCGTGGTCTGCATTTGGTAATGTGTGTGGTATGTGTTGGGGGTACTGGGATTGAACCAAGGGTCTCTCACATGTTAGGCAAATGCTGTACCACTGAGCTACATTCTCAGCCCTCATTTGATAATTTTAACTTATAAAACATACAACTCTAGAGAATGAGATCAACCGAGTAAGTTTAATAAGCAGCTAAATCATGCAGTAGTGTGACAGATACTTTAAAAATAAAGAACACTTCTGCCCAGATTTCTATAATAAAATAACTACATTTAGCATCCATTTTAATTTTAACTAATGTTGCACGTTGGAGATATAAATTGGGAACACACTTACTGTGACATGCTGTGCATACATACTGTACCTAGACTGTGATGTTAGAACTTTCTTGATTTGATAGGATGCCAGCTGGGCCAGGAACCTGCAGCCGAGGTGGAAAGCATTCCACAAAATGTCCTGAACTTCGAAGAACAGTGGCCCGTTATTCCTTCCCCTGGACCTTCTTTTTGATTAGACTAGGGATGAACTGAAGGCCCTTAGCACTGAGCTATTGCCTCAGTTTTTATTTTGAAACAGGATCTGGTTAAGTCACTCAGTTGCCCAGGCTGGACTCAAAGTTGCAGGCTTTTTGCTTCAGCTTCCTAGAGTGCTGTCCCTGGGCATTCGAGGATAGTGCCCTTTTTTCCCTCAGTGCGACAGATCTGGGCATTTTTCATTCATTCACCAATCTGCATTTATGGAAAAACTATGTGCAGGGCACCACAGGGAATTTTAAAAATTACATCTATGATGCTGAAAAGAGAACCTAGGAGAGGGAGTAAAGCTGGAGAATTGGCTACATTTCAGGGTCCTTGCCTGACTTTCCCAGTCTGGACGTTATGCAATGTGCTTTTCTACTGCCCTTTCCTGGCCACTTCCCTCCACCAGAGGGTGTTCAGGGATAGAAAGAGGTGATAGAGCTTTACAGTTCCTCAGCCACTGCCTGCCCCAAACCAGGTCTCAGGTGACCTGATGCCTTCAGTGCAGGCGCCAGAGGGGTCTTTGAGGGCTGACATTTTTCAACCTCAAACCCTCCACAGCTCCCGGTTGCCAAAGCACAGGCAGCAACCCTGTTGCCCAACATACTCTCTGCCTCCCTCGCTTCTCTCTTGTCCCTTTGCCCATGTGCTTGAGCACCCCATTCTCAAGCTCCAGCCTCTACATAAGTTGTCTCCCTGGTGGAACTCTTTACCCAGATATGGTCCCAACTCTCTTCCTTCGAGGTTCTGTCAAATGTCACCTGCTCCAAGAGGCCCTCTGTTACTGTGCTTTTAGAAACTGTGACTCCATGCACCGGTGCAGGGAACTCCTCTCCAGCTTTTCAGCAGTGCTGAAGACTTCCTAACACTTCATGTAGTTTATTTACTGTACTCATCATTTTCGGTCATACCTCACAACGCATCGTGTGGCAGGAGGCACAGGTTAGCATGTGTTCCCCAGTCTTAACCCAGGTTGCTCAGGGTTAAGTCTCTATCCCATCTTTCCCAAATGAGTGTTTTTGGGAAGTGATCCAATCTCCAGGTGTTCTTGACTCATAAAGTGGAGACACAGCAAACAGGATGCACACTGAAAGGCCATGG
>PVKN010033454.1:0-12040 GCA_004027915.1 Capromys pilorides
TGCTATTTCTGCAGTTTATTCACCAAATAGACATGTAACTTAATCAGCTGAAAGGACACTAACACCAATGCTTGACAAATATAAAGCTAAAAATAAAACTGATCTCAAGCCTGATTACTATTTTTACCCCCTTTCCCCTTGGCTACACAAACTTCATCCCTTTCCATAAAATTATCTACCTATAGCCAAGTGAAAAATAATTTTTTAAAAATAATTAATGGGATCAAGATGTGAGAAGAACAAATGTTCCCTAGGACCTGGATACTCATTGAACAGATTCCTATCAAAGCTGGAGTCTCTGGTTCGCAACATTAGAGCTTGTTTTACAAGTCCTGGAAAATGGCATCATTATCACTCTCCAAAAATAACATCCACAAAGTTTATCTGTATAATTTCTAAGTTAACAATATTTCAGGATATGTTCTTGCATGCAGACCTGTCAATAACTATGCAGTGATCCACAGGCCCTGAGTGCCATCTCCAGGGAGGGAAATGATGGACAGGTTGAAGGGCTGGCTGCTACTCCTCCAAGACCTCTTTTACTGAAGCCAGTGAGCCCTGAGGCACATTAGTACATGGCAATAATTGATGCTTTTTGATGGTCCCCCAGAGATAGCAAAAGGAAGCTAGAGACCCCAGTAGTGCTGGTGATACTACTAGTCATCTCTTTGGTGGTGACGTTATCATAATAAACTGAAAGAACTTCTATGAATCTTCTTTCTAAACCATCCAACTTTTCAAAGAGCCTATTTCTCTTAAACACTTCTGGTTTTTGTTTTTGTTCATCTAGATAAGATGCAGTTGTAGTACACTTTGCACTAGACTAGCATTCCAGCAAGAGATGGGGCTTACATGAGAAGACCACGTGGAAATCCTACCTACAGCAAAACCTGCATGGCCTGACTTCACACAGAGTGAATAGAGCTCAACTGTAGCATTCCTGCAGTCACAGGCTGCTGGAACCTGAGAACTGAAAGAGGCTTGCTCAGGATATGCAGGGCCTGATTTCCATAGTCCTGTAAACCTCTCTAGGCCAGAGATGGTTTTATCACTTGCTGTACTCATAGTCTCTGCCTCTTACAGTCATTTGATATCTGTATGCTGTGCAAAGTAAATTAAAAGTCCTGGTGACTCAGTATGACAATATTATTCCTGAAAAGGGTGATTCATAGGCACACTGCTTGGGAAAGGGAAGTCCACCCCTATGTTCCAGGTGAATAGACTGGTGCTACAACTTTGCAAAGGACTTGGGGGTTATGGTATTTATTAGGTTTGTCATATGATACAAACATAGGCCATGCATTCAAAACTACATGTATTGCATTACAACAGATTCCTTACAGTTATTCTCATCCTTACTGATGGCTTATGTGGTGAGCATTATGAAATGCATCATTTGCCTTTAAAATAAATCCAAGAGAAGGGCCACACGATATGAGCAAGTGAAGCAGTTTAAGTTACATTCCAAAGCAGGTTTTCCTGACTTCTTGATTAATGAGATTTTGGGCCAAATAACTGTGTTGTGGTGCTGTCTTGGGTACTGCAGGAATCTCAGAAGCAACCCTGGCTTCCACACACTAGTTGAGAAGAGCTTCTTCTACCAACACTCTGACAATCAAAAGAGTGGCCAGACATTACCTGGTGTCCCCCAGGGCAGAAGCGCTGTTTACACCACTGATCCATGGTCAGTGGACTCATCTCTGAATAGCTGTGCTCCCCCATCAGAATCCAAGCCCCTAGAGCAGAGATGCAGCCACAAGTACTTGCCTTACTCTGATGAAGGACAACAGAACCTTCTGAGTCACTACAGTGAACTGAGAATTGGATTTTTCTTGGTGAAATCAGAAGTTTCAGCAGCCGCATCATGGATATCAGAAATGGGTTCCCTGGCAAAATTAGTGGTGCTCACAATACAATGTGCGGATTGGTTGAATATTGTTATATTCACACCCTTCTTTGAATGAACAGAACAAACAAATTCAGCAAGAGACTGACAGCATGGGGTCAAGGGCTTTAACATAAATGATCCTACCATCAGGGAAGCTGATTTCTAGCCACTTGTTGCCCAGTGTTGGAATAAACGCCTTGCCCTGGATTGTCCTCTAATCTGACTCAAGTGAAATGCTCCACAAATGTGGTGGCCTAGTACCTAAAAGACAGCTGAGCTTTCACCCAGCCTACAGAGTAGGCTGTATGGATTCTACTTGTTGATAAAAGTTTATTTAATAAACTCCACAATATGTGACAAAATTTGGTAAGACTTACTTCCACTATGCCCAAGAAGTAAGGCTGTGGAGAAGCAGCTTCCTTTCATCTACCAGAAGCTTTCAGATGACCACTGTTACAGAGAAGATTTTAAGAGCCACGCACAACTAGATCAACAAAGGTAGTGTGTGACATCAAGTTGTGCTAAGTGGTGGGCATACAGGTGAAATGGCAGCTGGCTGCATGGAATGGGGTAAGAGGAAAATAACTGTTAGTAAAACAACAGCAGTTACTGGGTGTGGGTCTGCCATGGGCCAGGCACAGAGCTGAGATCTGATGTATATCATTCTTGAATCTTTCAATAACCCTATAGAGAATTATTATTTTTGATTGATGAAGAACAAGAAGATTCAGAGAGGTTAAGAAACATGGATAAAATGAAGGTCAAAATTCAAACTAGGTCTGTCTAAAATTTACAACATAAAAACATTTCTGTCCAAAACATGCTGCATCCTAGGACAAAGACACATACACACACACACACACACACACACACACACACACACACTCCACCTTGCTGCCTGAACTAGATAAATGAACTACTACCAACTCAAACTGACATGAGAAAAATAATGGAACTCTCCACATCAATGGACTTCCTGGGGAATAGAGGGCTCCAATTCTAAAAGAACCCTTCAAGTGGTCCATCAATGCACTCTGTTTTGCACACTACTTGTTACTCCCTCTCACCCACCTCTATGTTTCCTATGTGGCCTTAGAGTCGTTTGAATATATGTAAACCCTGAAGTAACTGTCAGCTTCAAATACTTTTAAAACAAAATGCTAAAGGCATAGAAAATCAAAGATCAAACTTATCTTAATGATTGAATGAAATCTAGCTTCAAATCTAGGACCTAGTGGTTTGACCCTAAGAGAATCTCTTGATCTCTGCAAGCATCAAATTTTTCCTCTGTGAAGGTAGAGTTTTTACCATGAAAATTAAATAACATGCAACATATAATGTGTTTGTCAGTGGGCTACAGTATAGCAAGCACAAGATAAATGTTGATGTTATTTTTATTATTCCCTAATTAAATTCCTGACCAAGAAATTTTTATTAAACAAGTCATTTGCTTAAGATAATACTTTTGCCTTTTTATCCCTAATTTGTATACCCCCAACAATGTCACTATTTCTTCCTGATTGATTTTTCATAATATCACAGTATGAACACAGTTCCCACACTCTGGTCTCACAAAACACTCCTTATGCTCCTTATCCTTCCATGATATTCACTCGTGGGGGGCCTTGTCAAGAATGCTCCAAAATGGGATGGCAAGATGGCTCAGCAGTCTAAAGCACCTACTTATGAAAACTTAGGCAAATGCAGGGACCGCAGTTTGATCCCTGGCACCACATGCTGCACCAGCCCTAACCCCAGGGCAGGATGAGCTGGCCATAATACAAAAAAAAAAAAAAGAATGTTCCAAAGCCTGGAGTATCTGAGGTAATTAGTCCGCTGCCTACCACAGGTACATACTAAGATACACTTATGTAACCATGACTTAGCACAGCCCACTGTGCATCTGCTACAGGGTTAAATCAGTATACAAGAATGTAAATATGTCCTTGTTCTTTAAAAAAATGTAAATATGTGATGCTGTCTAATATTTACAAGCTGGACAATAAAGATGCTTGCTTCCTGCTGCTTGCTGTTGCTGTTGATGTGTTTTTTTTTTTTGTTTTTTGTTTTGGAGACCTCATAAGCGAACACCTCTTCAGCTCCTCAATCCTGACACCATCCCATTTAGGATCACATCTTCACAAGTTTTAAACTCTGTGAAGGTTGGGCATGTGTTTAGTCTCATCTACTCCTATGTCCCTAGTTCCTACTCTCACAAGGCTAAAGACTCTGTAGAGCTCAACAGCCTCTGGCCATACAGCAGCTGTATATGAAAAATCCTGGGAGGCAGCACCTTCCCATCCTGTTGCTATGAGAAGTCTTGTCCAACCAAGGAGAGCAGTCTGAACTTTGCTTCTTAGATTGTCCCAGTCATGGGGCCAAGACAGTGGCTCAGCAGCATAAACACCTGCCTGGTAAGTGCAAAGTCCCAAGTTTGATCCTGGATTTCCGCTACATGTAGATCAGGATGTGTTCTACCATCCATGATAAGCTGGGCCCAAAGCAGGAACTAGGGGTAGAAGGATGAGGCACAGAAAAGCTGCCTTGTTCATGGCAGACAGAAAACAGAGCAGGGGGCCAGCACAGAGAGGTAGAGGCCAGGGATCAGATACAGTATCCAAGGCCACACGTGGATGACCCCCCAAGATGCACATACAAGTGTGTTCCACCAATGCCCTGAGCAGATCAAAAAGCCAATCAAGTTGACTGTCCACACTCAACACATATGTGCCTTAAAGCTTGCACACTTCCCAGTGGGACCCACAATGATGGGGCAGAGCACTGGTTCCCATGGGGTCTCCATACATAAGCTCTGTGGTGGGGCCGTGAAATCTTGTTTGGCCCTGATGAATCAGGGGCTGAATGGTTGCAGAGACTGTGCACAACATGCCACCAGATTCAGTCCTAGGCCCAGCTGGCCAGCAGGCTTACTCCTCCATGGCTCACCTGGCCTCCAGAGCTCTCTGGAGCTAGAAAATTCACTTCTGTAAAATTGTACTTATTTTGAAATTTTGACAATTCTTTCTTATTCAGTGAAAAAAAAACAAAACCCTACTTTTTTTGTGGGATTGAGGTTTGAACTCACAGCCTTGCACTTGCCAGTCGGGCACTTGTGCCACGGATCTATCTACCCGGCCCCTAAAACCCTACATTCTTATAGGGCAATAAACTGTAGTTCTTTGATTTATTCTAAGAAAAATTGGTGTTGAATTTGCTAAACAACTACCAGCTGTGCACCCACTGGTGTCAAGTGCTGTGTGGAAGAAAGTCGCACTGTCAGGGAAGCCACCCTGGGATGAGGTCAGCACCTCTGAGACAATGAGGCCTTTCAGGATTATAAAACTATTTTGCACTCTTTTCTAAGAGACCCAGTACAATACACAAAACATAGTACATATCCATGTAAAACCTCTAACACCAATTAGAATTAAAAAAAAAAAAAAGAAATCAATGATAGTTTCGGTGTTTGCATCAATTATCAAAATTTAGTTTTCTCTCATGACACAAAATGTCCATGTGTGTGCTGCCACATCCAGCTTACAACAGCTTTATGAAACAAGTTCTTAATGAAGTGCTCACAACAACTTTATGAGTAAGCGTGCCTCATTCTGACATGCATCTTCTCTGTGGTCGCTGGGATGTGATAACAGGGAATTGAGTGGAATTTTACCCTTCCTGTTCTTCAGGCTGGGTGTAAGTATTCCCTGATGGTTGAAAGCAATCCAGTTCAGCAAGGCAGAGGCCCAGATGCACCTTCTTGCAGTTCTCAATGGATCGGAACCCAACTGTGGGCGTGCGGTGAAAGGGAGAAAGAAAGAGCCAAACTCTTCTAAGTTGCTAGGGATGGCACCAAGTGCACAGGGTTGCTCTCAGCATTTAAATCTAAGTACTTCCCTTTGGCCTCAGGCGAATCTTTGTACTTTTCTGGATAACTCTCCTATTTTTCTCACATAAAAAGTCACAAAGAAATACTTAACTTGTCTCAGAATTAGTGTGACAGCCAATTAAAGTAATGTCTGGAATAAATTTTAGTAAACTATGAGAAACAATATACCAGGTATCATTATTGCAAAAGAATGAGGAACTTAATATTCATAAATATTCATCAGTGGTCTCCAAATTTCATTAATGTTCTCCAAACAGGTCTCCTGTGCAACTAATTTACTAGGAAAAAAAATATAAAATCAGTAGTTTAACTGGGAAAAAGGCATCTGGAACAAATTAAAGTTAAAGAGAAACCAATGAATTAAATTCATTGGAGAAAGCAATGAATTACAATGAATCCCAGGCATGTGTCTTAAATGAAGAGTGCTATTTAAGAGTAAATGTTAGATTACACAGAGTAGAGGGCATATTCATAGTCACAAAGTGACAGCGAAAGTATTTTCAAAATCAAAGAGAGTGACAGAGGAACTTTTGCTTTCTGTAACACTGATGTTGGATTTTACTTATTAAACTCAGCACTCACTTATCCAAGACACCCTGGCAATGAGGACATAAGTGAGACATTACTAACAAGTCAAAGGCAGAGCTGGTCCAGAGCAGCTGAAATGAATTAGGAGTAAGGCTCAGGAGACTGAGGCAGGTGGATCGTTGCCAGTTTGAAGCCAGCCTGGCTACACAGTGAGCTCAAGGTTAACCTGATCTACATGGCGCAACCCTGCCTAAAACGGAAAACAAAACAAAGAATTAGGGAGAAGGCAAACAGAAAGGCTCCACGGAAAATCCCCTTCACCTGGATGACCAGCAGGACCACCACCCAACAGGCAACTTGCTTGCTGCTGTGAGAATCTGGGAGTTTTCAGCACGAATCAGAACAACATCAGCAGTAAGAACCAGGCTTCTAAAATGAGACATGGAAGAATGGGATCTTGACTTGGTCCCCCAACCCCCACATTGCTGCAATTAAGCCATAAAGTCCACACACCAGAAGCTAGTCAAGGCTTAATGAGTATGTAAGAATAGGAAACTGTACCACCCTGGAACATTATTCCTTGTAAAAAGTGACTCTTATTGGGCCCCTCTGATGTTCAGCATATCTCTATAGGCAATGGAAACAGAACTAGACTTAATGAAACCTCGGTTCTTTACAGCATTTCTCCCAAGCATGACAGTAAGGTACACCAGCAGAAGCCTCTGCCTGCAGCTTCCTCCACCCAACATTTCTTCAGTGGACCTTAGTGATAAGAGCTATACCTTGATGTACCAGATCCTGTACTATATCCCTGATCTTATTTCAAAAAGATCCTTGTCTCTGAAAACTTAAAGGTAACAGGTGACCATTTACCTAGTATCCCAGCCTATTTTTAAGCAAATTTCACAAGAAAATGAATGTGTCAAATATTTATTTAGAATTCAGGATTTATTAAAGAATAAAATGTAAAAGTGTCATTTTTTTATTTCCATCCATGATTTGCTCTACTAATCTACTTTTAAGAATAACTAACGTATTTGTATCTAAAGAAATTAAACACTATTTCCATTCAAACAGTTCTCAAACAAATGATAAGGATAGAAAAAATTCCCAGATTACATATCACCAAGAGCCATTATTAACATTTTGGGAAACATTTTTTTTCGGATAACTCTCTCTGAAACTACTCATAAACATACATGACTTTATATGAGTGCAGCCATATTTTATTTTTATTTTTGTAATGTATTTAGTATAGGGTCTACTGGGTGTCACAACTATGATCAGACTGATAGTGATCCTCTTGTTTTTGGCATCCAAAGTACTAGGATTATAGGCACGTGCCACCACATTCAGTCTCAGTTTCCATCTCAGCACACCACAGGGCCATGGCTGGCACACCATGTCAGGAAGTGAACCCTGGCTGCTGCACCTACCGAGGCAGGCACTTTAGTCTGTTGGGCAACCTAGCCCTATGACCATATTTTAGATGCTCAGCAAACTACTTCCTTCATGAACAATTATACACTAAACTTCAAATCATTTCATTTTAAACTTTGTATTTCCCAAGAAATCTGTTCCTACCTATAGCCTAGAGTTGAAATTATATTATATAATTATAAATTATATCCCATGGTTTAATTTATTAACAACATTCAAAGTCTCCCTCATGGTCCATTTATCCTATCCAACCTCTGCTTACTGTTCCACTTCTCCTCCATCCACTCCAGCTTTCCAGAGTCCATGAGATCCCCATTCCATACGTTCACTTGCATTCTTCCATCTCCTCTCAAATGTGTGCCCTTCCTTTGGAACTAAAAACACATCTTGCTTCTTTATTTGTATATTCATTATTTAGTCAAAAATCATTTCCTATACACCAGCAACAAATATGGAGAATTGAACAATAAGTATATTAGCTCTACGCCTAAATGACTTACCAGCTATGACTGAGGGCAGCAGCTGAACATGTAATAACATAAATATATGATGAGCAGCAGGTCAAGGTATATGACAGAGACCTGTGTGGTGTGGGTCAAGGGCACTTCCTCTGTGGAGCTTTGGCAAGATCCAGCCCCATGGCAACTCCCAGATCAGAATCACTCTCTTTCATCTGTTATGTGTGCTATTCCTTCTAAACCTGTTAGACCTCTCCACTGGAATTTCTTTGGGGCCCATGTCCTTCCTCTCCACTAAAGCAGGCAAGTCTTAACAAATGAAGAACCTGTTTTATCCTTTCTTTGTGTGTCTAGAATTTAGCACAAAGCACAAAACAAGTCATAGTTAACTATCACTGGTGCTGACATTGCTGACACTGGCAAATAAGAATTTGTGTATCACTAACAATTGCATATTTGTGAAGAATGTAGACACTATAAAAGAATTATTTGCCATTTATCTCTTACCTCACTATTTTATTTATACTCTGGGTTTCCCATATAAGACAAACCATGCGATATTTAAACTTCTGTTTGATTTATTTAACATTGTGGTCTCAAGGTGCATCCATGTTTCTCCAATTTATCCTTTTTTTATAATCCGGCAGTACTGCACTATGCATAAACACCATACTTTCTATATCGATTTATTTGTTGGTGGACAAATGGGCTGCTTCCAAGATTTAGCTATGTGATGGACCTCTTGCAAATGGGAAGAGGACCAAGAGCCAGAGGAAGGGAGGAGGGAAAGGGATGTAAAAATAATTACAGTGTGTGGTGTACATGTACTATCTTCTCTTATTGAATGTAATCATTATGTACTACACACAAGTGCCAATACAATTTTTTCTGAAGTTATGATTTCAACATGCACATGAATCCACTCTGTCCCTGGTCTTTATTTAAATAAAGAAACAAAATTTTTAAAAAATGTTTTATATGCCTAGCATGTATGAAGCCTTGGGTTTGATCACCAGCAGCAGGCCCCCAAAACAAGTTGTTAGCAGCTGTTCTTGGTATCTCTCAGTTGTTTCCAATTAGCTCAAGTCTGTACTGAGCATTACTATGCATAGAAAATGTCAGTTCTCTTGCCAAGTTTAGCAGTACTAAGTTAAAGGTCAAACAGCCCAGCACTCTGTGGCCTACAACCCCAGCCTGAATCTGGAATGACTGGTTTCCAGCTAACACTGACTGCAGGAACATCAGTTACTAGTAAATGGATGAAAAAGCACTCTATTGGCCAGCCAAATAGCTCAGCAGATTAAAGCGCCTACCTGCAAGCAGGCGCAGGGGCTAGGAGTTAAATCCCAGGGCCCGCTGAGAAGGCAATTGAAACTGGGCATGGTGGCACAGGCCTGTAATCCCAGCTCTTGGGAGGCTGTAAACAGGCGAATCACTATGAGTCCAATCTAATAGTAAGATTCTGAACACCCAATAGACCCTTCCCTAAAATTAAAAAAAAAAAAAAAAAAAAAAAAAAAAAAAAAAAGCACTGTATCGCTCAAACATAGCATTTTTGGGGAAAACAAGAAGACTATACTTAAATAGCCCCAAAAATAGTAATAGAAAATTTGTGTCCATTGCCCACTTGGAAGAACTACAGTGGCTGCTTGGCACATGTGTGGAGACACAGAGGTGAAGGTTCACAGACAGCCTCAGAGCAAAATACCTGACTCCAATGAATCATGCTCCAACTTCTGTACCATGAAAAGAAAAACCTGGAACCAGCACTCAAATAAAAGAAAAATGACAAATAAGTCATTGTTCGAGTAGGTCAAAACTTCTGGTAAGAATATTTGTTATTGTTTTCTACCTTCTGATGTTGTTTGCTTTTTTGCTCCCATCTTTTGAGACTGGGTTTCACTATGCAGTTCAGACTGGCCTTGAATTCACTTTGTAACCCAGGTTGACCTCAAACTCAGAGCAATTTTCTGTATGAGCCTACTGAGTTCTGGGAGTTTGGGCATGAACCACCATGCCTGGGATCATTTTTTTATATTCTGAAGCAAATTTACACATATTATGCTTTTTGTGATTCTCTTGATGAATATTTGAAATGTGTATGGTTTTATTTAATTTTAATTCTATTCCAATTGCTTCGGCTATTTACAGAGGCATTCTATCACAAATGCAAGAATATTCAGATCATGCCAACCTCACAATCAGAATATTACAGAGGCTCCCAACTACTATTATAAAATTATAAATACTGGAATGTTCCTAAAAACCTGAACTAGACCCAAGAATGATCCCCTGGGGCATTGGTAAGTTCTTCAAAATTCAAACTAATATTTTGCACAGTTTCTAAAGAAAAGACCCCAAAGTTCTCAGAGTCGCACTGGAATCTCTGACCTCAAAAATATTGGTTCACCATATAACTTTGTTTTTCCCCTTTTACCATCTCCATCATCTTTAATGGCCTGTATCCATTAATAATTCTTAGTTCTGGAATTTCTAGCAGCATCAAGAAAACCTACTTACTGTCTTTGAAGCAAGACATGATTTTCTTTACCTAAAATGTCCCATTTTTCACAAAGTTTTTTTGAAATTCCCCTCCCACATCCCCCCACACACAATTCCATCCCACCAGGCCTGCCAACTGTGTATACTCTGGAGCACTAGAATTGCTAATCTTCAGATGGTGACAGACAACACTTGTAACTAATAGGATGAGGACACCAGGCCAATGCACTTGAGTTACGATGGCAAATATGTCACATTGGGTTTTCTTTGTACATTCCCCAGGTAATTACATTAAAAGGTCTTTGAAGACTGGAAATAAAACAAATAATGATAAAAATATAAGCATCTGAAGTTTAAACGTGAAGCATTTTAAGACAGATCAGAATATAAATGTGAGTCTCATGGAGTGATCTTTGGCTACAAGATGGAGCCCAAAAACAGGCTTTCTAAATTTTCACAGCAGTAATGTTGAAAATAAAACGTGTCATCTTAAATGAATAGAGCAAATGTTACTTTCCTCCTTTTGATACTTCAATTTCATTATTTTTCTTTTTCTAGACAGTGTTTAATAAAACTTCTTTAGAAATTAAATGATTTGCAATTTCATAGAAGTTCAGACAATGTAACCAGACAAGCAAATTAGACTGCAATCAGTACTCCTTGCATACATAAGATACAAGTATGAGCATGCTTCCCTTAAGGAATCTGAGGGTGAGAAATTTCCAGTTCTTAGCGACTGTGAATGAGAGTATTTTACAAGCCAACACTACAGCTTGGGTTGAAATGCTGTCATGTTAGTTGGGGAAAAGCAAAGGAGAGAATCTATTTCTCTTCAATAATCAGTAATGATCCGTTTCTTGGTAAGCAGATCAAAGATGATAACCTATGTTTTAATTTTGCTGATTAAAGAAGACTCTCAGAAATGAGAATTTCCTCATCCATCACTGTAGGAGATTGACTTTACACACCTTGAGCATATGTTCTGGCACGAATACACATTAGGATACTTCCCATTTTCAGCATGAAACAAAATGCAGAATGGTATAAACTTTCAAGAATAGGGCTGCTGTGTTGGGTCAATTCCCTGCTTAAATGATAATGGCTCAGAAAGGGTGAAAGATACATGAGAACTTACTATTAGCAGGCAGAAAGAGGCAGATAAAATCAGAAATCACCTCTCACCAGTATCACAGTCTGTTCTCAGTGGCCATTTCCTGTTCATTGTGTAGACAGGAGAACCTTAGGTGCTTCAGTTGTAATTCCTTGCTAGAGTGTTTCGGTCCTCAGCAAAATACATGATTATAGTATCAATGGAACAAGAAAAAAAAAAAGGATCAA
>PVKN010033455.1:0-12036 GCA_004027915.1 Capromys pilorides
TTGGCATGTGCTGCAAAAAATAAGTTCAGCATAATTAAATTAATTAGATAGGCTATGAAGAGACTGATAAACTAAGACAGGCAACTTGTCACACCATAAACTTTGAATTTGATCATGTAGGTAATAAGGAACCATCTGTTATTTTCAAAATGGAGGGTGACAGAGTGGGTGTATTTTTTTTAGGAAGCACATCAGTTTTACTATAAAGATAAGATCATAAAAATTTTAGACCTTGTGGGTCATATAGTCTGTGCCGTAACTCCCTGATATCTACCTCATAAAACAAAGTAGTCATGGACAATTTACAAAATAATCTACATGCCAATAAAACTTTATTTACAAAAATGACCTGGAGTTTAGCCAAGTACAGTGGCACATCCCCATGTTCCTAGCAATCTGGGAGACTGAGGCAGAAGAATTATAAATTCAAGCTTGGCCTAGGAAACTAAAAAAAAAAAAGGGACCAGGAATGTAGCTCAGTGTGAAGACCCGGGATCCAAACGCCAGAACAGTAAAACAAATAAACAGAAAAAAGAGATGAACCAGATTTGACCCAAAGGACCAGAGTTCACTGTTCCGTGGATTAAAGGACAGCATGGTTCTTAGTACAGAGAACAGTAAGTGAGCTCATGCTCAAGGACAGTGACTTTTCAAAGTGTTATTCCTAGATTAGTAACACTAAGGCCATTGGGGAACTCTGTCAGGGTTTCTGTGTGAGTCTGAGTTTTAATAAACCCTCCAGATCATTCTGTTATTTCCTAATTTTGAGCACCCCTAGCCTGGGAAAGACGAAATGTAGTGCATTTCCACATTTGGGAGGTGACAATAGGGAAAGACAGAATGGGACATTGAGTAAATGCTCAAAAAATATGTATTGAATGAATCAGGTAATGAAAGACAAATTTTTTTGGAACAGCAGTGAGAAAGAGGGGTAAAAAGAGACACTTATTAACACTGCAAGTATTTTACATTCATTATTTCACTTATTCTTCAAGACAACTTTGTAAACAGCTGCTATGATTATAATATAATATATATAATTGGTGCTTAAATTTTATTTATTTTGGTTGTACTGGAGATTATGCATGTTAGGCAAGTGCTCTACTACTGAGTTACCCTCAGCTTTATCATTATTATTTTTAATTAATTAGTTAATCAATTTTTGCAGTTCTAAAGATTAAATCCAAGGTCTTGCGTATACTAGGCAAGCACTCTACCACTACACTGTACCTAAGCCCTATTAATTGTAAAAACCTATAGTATGATAATTTGACATATATACAGTACATAATGATCAAACCATAATAGTGAACATTTCTATCTCCTAAAAATTATTTTAAAATTAGCATGTGATCATTGTACCTATTCGTAGGGTACAATGTTGAAAGCAAGGTTTTAATAGGGATAAATAATGTGGTCTGAGTCTAACCCAGATAGTGACAACTAAGCCCACTTTGCAAAATAGAGCTTTTTTAAAAAAAATTCTCACCCAACTATACAGATAGGAAGCTCTAAATAGGTATAAAAAAAATCAGAGACCATCACTGTTTGCAAATCAGTTTCATGGGTTATTTCTTTAGAGCAAAATCATTTGGTAGAGCAGAAAAAAGCAGAGAAGTTCTAGGTTTAAATTCCAGTTTTATCACTGAGGTCGTGCTGTGAGGTCACTGCAGGGCCGTCTGTAAATTGAAGGTAATGGTAATAAGTGTAGTGTCTGGTGTGCAACTGGACTTCCCCAAAGGACAGGTGTTATATAATGATTAACACAGCTCTTTGCGAAGTTCTTTAGGGAGGATGAGATTGGGCCTCTCAGGTCTCTGTTCCTCACCTCAAGACTTCCAAGTCCCTCAGTCAGCATCACCATTCTGTTCACTGACCTTCTTACCTAAGGTGGGCTGACAGTGAAACAGGTTCTGAAGTTAGGTGAGGCCCAGTCCATTCAAAGGTTGCTTTTAGCCCTCGTTTCTGCTGCTTGCCCCGTCTACTGTGGCGGTTCATTCCAAGGTTGCAAGTCCATTCATTTCGGTTTCCCTTCTTCCAATACATTATTTTAAAAAACTGTAATCCCCCACACTCCATGAAATCAAACAATGAATGAGGTTGGGAGCCAGGAAATAGGAACTGAGAAGGTGAAGTTGTTCCTAAGAGAAATGCCTCTTTGTTTCAAAGGAATGTGCTTACTGTCCCAAGGGTGAAGACTTGCTAGAGAGGCAAAACTGGTTGCTGGTTCCTACTTCTTTTTCCTCCTCCTAAAAGGGCCTAGAAGCAGCCGTAGCTCTCCTCCAGTTTCAGAAACCAAGTTCATTAAGTTTTGTTCCCACTGAGGGATGGTTTTATGAGCAACACCCAGGCCTTTATCCCAGGGAAGTTAGTGCATGACAGTCAGTTTCCCAATTTGTTGGCTGCTTACTTTCAGGTACGTTTTAGGTGATGAGAGGGCAAGACTACTGCTTTGCAGCATTGTGGGTAAACAGAGCTTCCATTTCAAGGGCAAGTCACACTGGACCTGTTGAAAACCACAGATGAACACAACTCAGATAGAGTTGGCCAAGCAGCAAGGCATAGAAGAGCCGGGCCTTGTAAGAAAAATGTAATGGACAGAGACAGTGCATTCTGCAAAACATAATGAACACAGCTAGGAGAGTGCTTTTGGACACTGATGTAGGCCAATAACAGATGAGTAAGTTTGAAATAAGGGTCTTTTCCTCAAGACTTGAAATAGAATCTGCCGCCTTGCTGTCCCTTGTTTAACCAAGCTTTGAGTCTTCTGATTGAACTAATTTGTGACTTTGTCCAAATCACTTTTGATGCCATACCCGATTAACTGAGTAATTTCTTCCTCCCCCCACCAAACATGATTTAGAACAAATTGTGCTCTTCTCTGTGTCCTCCACACTGCTTCACTTGACATAAGACTCAAGATTTTATTCCAAGATTTGGAGACAGGGATCAGAGATCTCTTCTCCTTTGATATCAGTTGTGTTCTTAAAGGATGACTGATCATTTCTTAGTGTACAGCACTAATTCAAAGTGATGACATTTGAGGATTATGCTGTTGTTTTGGGGCTTTAGGGTGCTAGGGATCAAACTTAGGACTGTGTCAGTGCTAACTTGGAACAAACTTTACCACTGAGCTACACCTAAACCCCTCAAATGATTCTAAGGTCTAGCTCAGAAATTTTGGACCTTCTTAGGATCTGTCCTTTTTTTGCCTTGAACTCATTAACTGGTATTATGAGAACCAAAGTGATACAGTTCATGTTTTTTCCATTGGGCCATGAATTGAAGGAAGAAAAGAAATCATGCCAGCAGTCCTTACAGGTATTTGCATTCGAGCCCTTCACACTTACAGCCTTCTGCCAAGTACACTTATGATGCAACTTCTCACACTTAACTAGGCAGCTTCTCCTCTGAACATAGCTACTCTCCCCCAAGCGCACTGTGGGCTTCGATGAGTTCTAATCTCCAGATTTTACAATAGAAAGTTGACCCTAAGAAAATGGGAAACAAGTTATCATTCCTGAGTTTTTATTTGTTCTTTCACAAAATAATGGCCTCAATCTTCTTTCAGTGTTGCTTGTCAGATGTCCTCAAGGACAGCACCTTGAGATTCACAGAAGGAGCACACTTCTTCCTTAGGAGGAAGTCACATTATGTTTGGTAGGAAGATGTGGTCACAGAGCTTGCATCATATTAAGTGGATTTTATGTTTATTGACTCCTTGTAACACTACTTAATTGATTTATGTGTACTTTAGAAAACCTTACGCTATGAAACATAAAATACATCATTTATCATTTATTAAGTCCCACATTTGGTAACAGTTGGCATAAAGCCCTAGGTCAGGAATTTCACCCTTCAAGTATAGCAGTCTTTCTATGGAAAAAAAAAAAAAAGCATTTGATGCACTTTATTTCTACATGTATTAAATTCCCCAGGAATATAATTCACATGGAAAGACTACTTTGTTCCCCAAGTGCTACCCATTGTCATACTGCCACTATGGTGTTAGTCTTGGAAGAACTAGGGACTGCACCCTGAGTTTTTGCATTGAATTACAACCCCAGCCTTTTAAAAAAGTATTTTCATGGGCTGGCGAGATAGCTTAGTGGACTAAATGCATGCTTTGGCAAACACAGGGAATGGGTTGGATCCCTGGTCCTGCATGCCATGCTGGTCCCACCCCTGGGGTACCCTGAGCCAGTGACAGAGTCCAGGTATGGTGGCACATGCTTGTAATCCCAGCACTGGGGAAGCTGAGAACAGGAGGATCACCATAAGTCCAATCTGTGTAGTGAGACTCTGTGTGAAATACACAAATGAAAAAACAAAAGTCATTTTGATACATAGTTTTTCTAAGCTACTGGTTGCCCAGATTTGGCTTGAATTTATGACCTTGTCTCAGCCCCTAGAATGCAGGAGTTACAGGTGTGTACCACCGTGCCTGGCCCATCACTGAGTTTAAATGAGAGTTTTCTGTGTTCTTTTATGATTCTGAGTTGAAATAATAAAGAAGAGAAAATAATAAAAAATAAAGCATATCTTGGGAAGTAACATTTTTATTCTACTGGTTTTTAGAATTACCAAGCATAGACAAGAAAGGCTATTACATTAATGCTGAAATTTTGAAAATTTACCTTAGGATAAACCACCCTTTAGTAGCTGCAAAGGTTTAGTCCTAGAACTGCCCTCAGATACCAAAAGCCATGGGTATTCAAGTCCCTTATATAAAGCGATATAATATTTGCATGTAACCTTGGCCCTTTAAAGTGCCTCTAGATTACTTATACCTTAATATTATACAAATGTTATGTAAATAATTGTTATACCAAACTGTTTAAGGAATAATAATGAGAGAAACATCTCTCTGTGCAATTTTTTGTTTTTCAAATATTTTTGATTCATGATTGGTTGAATCTGTGAGTGCTGAGCTCACAGACCTGGAAAGCTAGTTCTGTCTCTGTATCGATGTTACACAACATATATGAAAAACAGTAAAAAGTAACAGTAAGATTTAACACAATCACCACGATTGCGTTGGTAGAATAGAGAAATACCACTATTGTGAACTTGAAGTTGGTCTTAAATCCCCAATGGGTCGCATAAAAAGGCTGTTACTGTTACAGAGAGTACTAAAGTACCAGAGGCAGAAATGAAATTGGTGCTTGTCAGGGGCTGGTGGGGGAGAAGGGAGGAGCACTGTTTAATGAATGTGACATTTCTGTTTTGCAAGATGGGAATGATTATGGAGATGGATGTGAATAGTAGTTATAGAACATTATGAAAATGCTTAATACCACTGAACTATTACACTTAAAATCGACTAGGATGCCAAATTTTATGCTGCATATATTTTACCACCAGAAAGAATAAAGAAAGAAAGTATCCCATCGTCCCAGCCCATTCATTCCTCTTTCCATTCCCTTATCATCTTCTCCTCAGCGTGTCTCTCAGAACAAGCTGTCCTTTAGTTCTAACCATGTTTTCCCCTCAGCACAATTTCAGGGCTCTCTCTAGCCTGGGTTCCCATGAGCATCAGCAGATCCTGTTTCTCCGGTTCCTTCCGTTCCACCACGGTGTCTCCTGAGCTCATTCCTCTGCATAGAAAACAACAAACAAGTACTATGAAAGATAAAACTCAAGTCAGATGCAGTGGTGCAGGCCTGTAATTCTAGTACTGAGGGAAACTGAGGTAGGAGAATTACAGGTTCCAGTCCTGCCTAGATCACTTAGTGACTTAGATCTTGTCTGAAATAAAAAAATCAAATAAATAAATAAATAACAAGGGCTTGGGATAGTGAGTCCCTGGGTTTGATCCTCAGTACTGGAAAAAAAAAAAGGAGGGTGAAAGAAATGAAGAAGGAAAGAAGAAAGAAAAAAAGGAAAGAAATAAAACTCAATAATTATATTTGAAGATACAGGAAAAGTTGGGGGAAAAGTACTATTCTATATTGGAATTTCTTTGAATTGTCATATCCAATATCATTTCTTTTTTAAAAAAACATATCAAGGACAATAATCATGAAATGTATTTTTGGATCCACTCTAAGCAAAGTCTGATGCTCAGTTAATAGCACTGATGGAAGAGTTTCCTGAATAATGTAGGATAGTGGTGGACGTAAACATTACTTGTATTTGGCTTAAAATATGCTGTTTAAAAAGACTTACGTTTACATAAGGCAGAGTTGATCCTAAAATTCAAATAAAATGAAGTGGAGGCATAAATCAAGAGGACTGGGAAGTCTCTTACCTCCTGCTCCTGACACGGGTTCCCCAACCCTCTGCCTACTGGCTGCGGCTGCACAAACCGCAGGGTCCCTGATGGATGCGACTCCTTCACCTCAGCTTCTGCCTCCCAACGTCTTTCCAAACCCAGAGAATTGTGCTTTGTCTTTCATTTGGGGTTGGTTCAAAGTGCTTCTTCTGGTAAGGAACAAATTCCATGGAAAAAATTACTAAAAATAATTAATCTGAAAAGTCAGATTAATTAATGAAAATAATACAAGTGCAATTAAAGTCAAAAGTTAGATGTGCTACCAGCAACGTAACACAGATTGAAAGTTGGGGCATGTACTTGTACACCTAGCAAATTATAATCCACGAATATACTGTTTACTTCATGGGTACTGAAAACTGGCTTCCTGCTTCTATCTGAAGTACTTCCTCGCTGTTTTTAAGCAGCAGGTCGCAGCGGTGTCATGGAGCCAGGCAGACCAGCAACGATGCTGCTTGCATGCTGTGGAAGTTTGGGCACTTGGCTCAGTATCAGTTGTGAACTTGTTTTGCCACCTCAAAATGGGATTAAACACATCTTCTTCATAAATCCATAAGGAATATTTACCAATTCTGATTGTGAAGGGTACATCATCAGATACATTTCCTTTGACCCATTTTGTATTAATTTATATGGCAATGTATGTCTTATGCATATTTTCCTTGAAATAAATATCTTTTTCTCATAAGGTTCAATAGTATTTTATTGGATTTGAGTAGAGAAAAGCTTTTAAGCACCAGCAGTCATCTGAGTCTGACATAGTTACTTCCTCTCATTCTGAGTATGATTCATCCTCTCTTAATTGTGTGTGGGTTTGAATCCCTTTCTGGAGTAGCTCCCTTAAATAGATGACTTCCATAATACTGGGCTTTGTAACCTGAAAGATGTCTTGAACCCTGGGAAGTTATTTAACTTGCAGCTACACATTCAAAAGACGTGGATGACGTTGACCATACTGACGCTGAGTCATTGCCAGCGTCATCAGACTTGCTGTGCCTGCAACACCGGCCCTCATCCCTGAAGACTGCTCTGTGGGGCTTCCCTCGGAAGCCTTCTCCGTTCTCTAGAAACTTCTCTGAGAGGCCCACTCCAGGTCAGGTCTACCTGGCCCTCCATTCCCATTATACTTACTCCAACCAAGCAATTTAGCCATTAACTATATTTTTTGATGTCAGTCTTTCTGTGCTTTTCTATTTTTTTTATATATATATATTTTCATTTAACGCCAGAGATCAAAATTGGTACCTTGTGCTTGCCAGGCAGGCACTTATTCTGCTGAGCTATCTCGCTGGCTAATTTTTTAAATATTTAAATAGTTTTAAATGTGAGAACAGATGCTAAGCATGAGATCAGTGAGACAATGTTTATGAAAACGCCAAAAATATATGACACAAATGTAAGGGCTGTTCGTGTTCCTGCTTTTTCTTTGTGCCTAGCACATAATTTGACACATGTAAAAATTCAACATATACTTGTGAAACTTCACAAGTGTTTATAGAGGAAAGTCTGTTGATTAAGTGACCAGGCTTTTCTGGTCAACTTTTGTCCATTTTCATTTTTCAGTAATGTGGAAAAGGAATACTTTTAAGATCATAGGAAATTACTGTGGTACAATATAGTCAATGATTCGAGTGGTGAACTACCAGGGAAAAGAACATCAACCCTACCCACTCACAGAGTAGGGGTGCAGGCCCTGTTTCATGGATGCTACATGGCGACAGATGTGCTACAAACTAACTGGATCCATATCTGAATTGCCTGCCAGAAATGTTCATTATGGATAAAAATAACTTAAAATAAAATAAATAAGCCAGGTAATTCAACTGGGAACAATCGGTATCCTAATGTTCTCTAGACTTCTCGAAGTAAATTATACATGAGACAGTATTACTTGCTGGTAATTATGCTTCCAAAAATGTACACACATTTATGACAGTTTCTGCAAAGCCATAATAGTAAGATGTAATTGACAGAAATCTAGGGCATCAAAGTCTTATTAGGCAAGTCATTATTTTAATAAAAGAGACTTTTTTCTTTTTTAATTTATGTATTTGGTACAGGGTCTCACTACGCAGCTTGGACTCATAGTGATCCTCTTGTTTTCAGCCTTTCCAGTGCTGGGATTATAGGCCTATGTCACCACACCTGGTCTCAGTGGACAGGTCAGTGCATCTGGGGGCGGGGCTGGTGTGGCATGTGGTGCCAGGGATCAAACTCTGGTCCCATGCACTTGCCTAAACAGGCACTTAGTCCACTGAGTTATCTTGCCGGCCCTAAAAGAGACATACTGTATGCCACATCAGTACAAGTGCTGGAGCTGCATCAATGCATTGCCAATCAAAATTCCTTCTCACATGAAGGTTGTATGACAGCAGCTAGGAGGTACAACAAATGATCAACAGAACACTATGGAACACAAATTCAGGTAGTGAAAAGTTCCATGAAGAACAATAATCCAGATCAAGGATATTTAGGATGATAAGGGGAAGATCTCTGAGGAGGTAACGTTACACAGCAACCTGAGACCACAGACAATACTAAGGACAGAGGATGGAACATGTCACTTGCCCTAGACACAAGCTAGCTATAGATCAGTAGGGCAGCAGCAGGGTAAGGAATGGGGACAATGGTAGGCAGGCCCCAGATGGTGTTCTAGTTTAGAAAGCTCTTGGAGGTATTGAAACAGATAAGTAATGTGACCTGGGCCACATTCTGAGAAAAAGACTTCAGCATCTGTGTAGGGAAAAGAGTCAATGGGAGACAGGATTAAAAGGAAGGACATCCATTAGGAGACTCCTGCAAGAGACTGGACAAGTGACACCAATAACCTGACCCATGATGAAAACTAGTTGACTTTCAAATATGCTTTGAAAATGGCACTGGAAATTCTTGCTGATGGGTTGAGGATAAAAATGGGAGAAAACAATGAGAGGAATATTGTTATGGTTTGTTTCTAAATGTCCCACAAAAAAACCCATGCAGTCATGGAGTGGACTTCTAGAGTTTGTGATTAATTCATGATACAAGGCTAGGATTCAGGCGCAGGTGCCACACCCACTCTCGGGCAGTATCCTGAATACAACATGAGGAAGGGAGAGAGGCTGCTGCTGCTGCTGCTCCTCCCTTTTGCTCTTGCTGTTTTCCACTCCTTTGAACTGCTGTTCTCTGCCACATGCCACTCTGCCTTGGAGCCAGCCAAGTATAGACTGAAATCTCCACAAGCTATGAGCTAAACAATTTTTCCTTCTTAATTCTGGATATTGGGTATTTTGTACCAGAAATGAGAGAAAGTAACAGAGACAAATCTGACCTTTCTCATCTACAAGCATCAGAAAATAGCCACTAAAATTTAGCTGCATAAGTTCATCTAATGCCAAGATATGCCTATGTGGATAGTAAGGTGAAAAAGTTGAAGTTTGTGAAACAACTACTTAACCCCAAAAGAATCAGTGAGTTCAATTATTTGTTGCCAAACAAATGTTTAAATGGACTCTATCATTTCCTTCAACAATTTTTGAACATACTCAGCATCTATCTACCTATCTATCATTATCTATCTATATATATCATCTATCATTTATCATCTATCTATCTATCTATCTATCTATCTATCTATCTATAACTGCTATGATTTCAGTGTCTGTGTCCTTCAAAATGCCTATGTTAGAAACTTAAACTCTAAGGTAATGGCTATTAGAGGGTGATTAGGTATGAAGGCTCTGTCTGTTCTCATAGATGCGATCAGTGTCTGTCTTAGTTACTTTTTATTGCTGGAGTACAACACTGGACACCCACAATTTAAAAAAAAGAAAGGCTTGTTTTGGCTCACAATTTGTAGAGATTTCAATCCATAGTCCACTGGCTCTGAGACAGGGTGGCATGGCAGAGGCGCATGGCATAGGAGAAATAGCTTATGGAATGGTAGTGGAAATCAGAGATCAAAGAGGAAGGAAAAGGGGCCAGGAAATAGCTCAATAGAATAATGCTTGCTTGGCAAGCACAAGGGCCTGAGTTCAATCCCCAGTTTGGCCAAAAAAAAAAAAGAGGAGAGAAGGTGGGAGGGGAATCCTTTCAGCCACCCCCAGTGACCTCCTCTGACTGTATGTCACCTCCTAACATCACATTTAGTTATAAGCCCCTTAGCAGACTAATCCACAGATGACCATGACCCAACCACTTCCAAAGCCCGATCTTTGAGCTCATGAGGCTTGGGAGAGATATTTAGGAATGAGCCATAGCACTGCCCTTATAAAAAAAACTTCAGGGCAGAGGGCAATAGTGCACATCTGTAATCCTAGCAACACAGGAGGCTGAGGCAGGAGGATCTAAACTTCAAGGCCAGCCCAGGCAACTTAGCAAAACTCTGTCTCATATTTAAGTAAAATAAAATATAAAAATAAAGTAAAATAAGCTGAAACTGTAGCTCATGGTCCTTGGGTTTAATCCCCTGTACCATAGAAAGGGTGTGTGTGTGTGTGTGTGTGTGTGTGTGTGTGTGTGTTTGTGTGTGTGTGTTATGAGCGCATGTGTGCCACACTTCTGGGACAGTGTCTCATTTTTCCCTTCTTCTTTCTGCCATATGAGGACATAGCGTCCTGCTATGTGAGCACATAGCTTTCGTCCCTTCAGGCAGTCACAGAAATCAGAGCCATCCTGAAAGCAGGGAGTAACTGGTTACCAGCAATGAAGCTGCTAATGCCTTGACCTTCTCTCTCCAGCCCGCAGAAGAGTGAGAAATAAATTCAATTCTTTATAAGTCACCCAGTCTACAGAATTATGCTGTAGGAGCCCTGTGGATGAAGACACCAACCTTCACAGCCAAGTAGGAATCTGTATTTGTAGGATTCTAGGTCAGATGTCGTAAGCATAGAGATTTTTAGAGCCTAGCACCATAGAACTTTGGAGGAAAATAAAAAGATTGCAACCATCTAGATTTTCCAAAATATTTAGCAAAGAGGCTGTAGTTTTTCTTTATTTATTTTTAGCTTTTCATTTGTATCCAAAAATACAAGCATGGCCATGATGTGAATGCCATCCCGAAAGAGCAAAAGTGTATCAGCTCCCTAATGGCTACCTTGCATGGATTACACAGATGCCAGGAAAGCACCCAGGACAGAGAACTGTACATAAACTGCGCTGGGCAAGAACACCAAGCATACCATAACACCCAATAAATCTGGAGAAAATATCTGTAACAGCAAATAACACACATAAAACCAGATGCTAACACTGAAAAATGAAGAGATTCAGGTGCCTTGCAAGAAATAAAGCAGTTCTGGGCCGGCGAGATGGTTCATTGGTCTAAAGCGCCTGCTTAGGAAAGCTCAGGCAACTGCAGGGACTGCGGTTCGATCCCCGGCACCACATGCTGCGCCAGCCCCCACCACCAGGGCAGGCTGAGCCAGCCACAAAATAAATAAAATAAAGAAACAAACAAACACAACAAGCAAACAAATAAATAAATAAAATTAAAAAAAAAATGGTGTTTGGAATCGAAAGGTGGAAGGCAATTTTAAAAAACTAAAGTGGCAACTGAGTGAGGTGGTGTCTGCCTTTAATCTCCGCTGTCAAGGAAGCCAAGGTTTAGAAAGACTGCAAGTTCTAGTCCAGCCTGGGTAACTTAGGGACTTAGTGAGAGCCTGTCTCAAAAAAAAAGAGTGCTGGAGATGCAGCTTAATTTGGAGGTCCTGGATTCAATCTTCAGTACGGCAGGAAACAAAAAGGGCAAGTGATTCCTTCTTCCAGTTGGAGGATGCATTTCC
>PVKN010033456.1:0-12035 GCA_004027915.1 Capromys pilorides
TTTTTTTTTTTTTTTTTTTTTTTTTTTTGCAGGACTGGGGTTCAAACTCATGACCTTGCACTTGCCAGGCAGGCATTTGTGCCACAGAGCTATCTCCCCAGCCCCGATATTGTTATTTCTTATTAAAAATTAAAAAAATTTTAAAAAGAAAAAGTTCCTGACATTTTCAGCTTTTTAAAATAGGTTTTAGCAGTATCAGCTTCATCTATTTCATTATAACTGTTAAGAAGGAGTTATTGTAGCTTTACCTTTCTTCTCCTAAAGGTGCTCATCATGGCCCTTGTTTGTGACTTCCTGTAATAGTGGACAGTACCTTTTTCCTCTTGTTGGCTGACCTTCCACCACTGTTCTTGATCACATTCTTTTCAGTTTCTTCAGTTACCTTCTTTGGTTAACTCTTCCATAATGATTTGTTTTTTTGAAAGTAAAACTTTATTGAGGCCCAGCCACTCCTTTTCTTCTTTATGTATTTAGTACATGTTCTGCAGGGTCTATAGGATCTTACTACATAGATTGGACTTGTAGAGATCTTCCTGTTTTCAAGCATCCCAAGTGCTGGGATTACAGGTTTGCTCCACCATGCCCAGTCTCAGTTGCAGTCTTAAGTGTGCTCCGGGGCAGTGCTGACATAGCATGCTGCTATGCTCTGACTAAGCAAGATGCTTTAGTCCACTGAGCTGTCTGGCCAGCCTCCTTTTCTTTTAAATATTGCCCATGGCTGCCTTCCTGCTACAACAAGAGAACCAGGAGTTATGACAGAGAAAAGATGTCTCAAAGCCCCTAAAATATTTACCGTGTGATTCTACACAGGGAGGTTTGCTAAGTCCTTTGCTAAGCAATTATTAGATTTTTTTTTTCTCAACTGTTTTAAATTTCTCTGATATTTTACTTTAGGGTAGAAGTAAAGTGTGTCTTTGTTACCATGGGAATTTGGGCTTTAACAAAAATCTTTTTATTTTATTTTATTTTTTTTGCCTTTTTAGGGAAGGGTGGGTCTATGGGGTGTTCAGGGTCTCACTACTAGATCAGACTTGTTGTGATCTTCCTGTTTACAGCCTCCCAAGAGCTGGGAGTATCGGCACCTGCCATCATTCCCAGTCTCAGTTTCTAGTTCAGCATGCCTTGGGGGTGTGGCTGGCACGGTAGGCCCAGGGATGGAAACTCTGGTCCCTACACCTGCTTGCAGGTGCTTTAATCTGCTGAGCTATTTGGCCAGTTCTTATTTTTTTAAATCTTAAAGATGTATTTTCTTAATATTTACTTGACACCATTTATTACTATAGTAAAATTATTTGTTTCAGCAGTTTCATTTAATTTTTCCAATATTGTTTTTACTTTTGATGGTGAATACATTTTTTTTTTAAGTCACACTTTCATTATATCTGTTGGTATGTCGTATTGTCTCCATTGCCTCACAGTTGGTTAATTTTCTTCCTTCTTTTTCTGTCTGTTTTTGAGAACAGTTAATTTCCATTAGTTAGGGGCTTATCAATTTTATTTAATCTTTCAAAGAACCAGCTTTTTGATTCATTAATTCTTTGTATTGTTTTCTTTGTCTTGACTGAGTTAATTTCTGCTCTAATCTTTATAACTTCCTCCAGTCTTTGGGCTTTGGGTTTTCTTTGCTTTTCCTTTTCTAGTCGATTAAGGTGCTGCATGAGAGTATTTATTTATTCTCATTCTGTTTTCTTAATGTGTGAGTTCAGGGCTATAAATTTCCCTCTAAGAACTACTTTCATTGCATCCCCTAAATTCCGGTAGGTTGTGTTTGAATGTTCATTAAATTGTAAATATTGTTTAATTTCTTGTTGAATTTCATCTGTAACCCACTGGTTGCTGAGAAGGGTGTTGTTTGATTTCCATGTATTTCTGGGGTTTGTGTGATTTCTTTTGTCATTTATTTCCAGTTTCATTGCACTGTGGTCAGATAATATGCATGGGGTAATTTCTGTTTTCTTGCATATGCTTAAGCATGACCTATGCACTAGTATGTGATCTGTTTTGGAAAATGTCCCATGTACAGCTGAAAAAAATGTGTATTCAGAAGTGGTTGGATGAAACACTCTGTGTATGTCTGCTAAATCCAGTTGTTCAAAGATCTGGTTCAGTTCTGCTACTTCTTTGCTAATTTTTTGTCTGCTTGACATATCTTTTTGGGATAAAGGGATATTCAGGTCTCCTGTTAAGATTGTGGTATTGGAGAGTAGATTTTTCCTGTCCATTAAGATTTGTCTTACATAACTTGGTGCTCCTGTGTTGGGTGTATACATATTTATGAATGTTACCTCTTCACCTTGAATTTTTCCCCTAACCAGTATGTAGTGGCCTTCTTTATTTCATTTGATCAGTCTTGAAGTTTAGACTGTCTGCAAACATGATTGCTACCCCTGCTTTTTTTTGAGGTGCTGGGGCATGTAGTGTTGTTTTCCATCCTTTTAACTTTAGCCTCTGAATTTCTTTATGAGTTAAGTGTGTTTCTTGTATGCAGGATATTGGTGGATTTTGCTTCCTTATCCATTCTGCCAGTCTATTTCTTTTAATTGGAGAATTGAGCCCATTTACATTGATGGTTATAGTTGAAATGTATTGGCTTATGATTGACATGTCTTTTACTTACTACTGTTTATTCCTGTTTAATTGGTTTCCCTGTTTGGTGGGTTCTTTCTGGTCTCATTCGTAGAGATCAGTTCATTTTGGTCTCCCTCTAAAATATTTTTTAATAGTCTGTGTTGGGTTGTGTCTTAGTTACTTTTTACTCGGTGCTGGAACAAATACCCTACACTCAAAATGAAGGAAGGAAAGGTTTATTTAGCTCACAGTTGCTGGAGGTTTCAGTCCATATTCGGCTGGCCTGAGGCTGAGTGGAACAGGGCAGAGAGTTGCTAGAGGTTTCAGTCCATATTCGGCTGGCCCAAGGCTGAGTGGAACAGGGCAGAGAGCATCCAGTTCATGGCGGCAGAACAGCAACAAAATGGTGACAGAAGCAACCGACCAACTAGGGTGCAGAGAGCAACAGCCACTGTCTGTCTCTCTGTCTCTCTTTATATTACATTCAGGCTCTCTGCCTTAGCCTATCCACCTTAGGTTACACCAGTAATCCCAGCCGTACTCAGACCGATAACCCCATCAGTACTAAAACACGTAATCCCAGTGGATCAAGAGTCAAGTAATCCCAGCAGTACTCAGACCCATAGTCCCATCAGTACTAAAACACATAATCTCAATCATGACTCAAGTCTCAAACTCTAGAAGTCCCCGCCCCATGATTGCATAAAGTTTTGAGGGGACAACTAGACATAAACCATAACAGGTTGGCTTTGACATCATGAAATTCTTTAGTTATTCCTTATCATGGACGTATTTCACTTCTCCCTCATACTTGAGAGTTTTGCGGGGTATAGCAGTCTGGGCTGGAATTTGTTTTCATGGAGGATTTAAAGCACTCTGCTCCATGCCCTTCTTGACTTCATGGTTTGTGAAGAGAAATCTGCCATTATTCTGATGGGTTTTCCTTTAAATGTGATCTGTTTCTTTTCTTTATAGGCTTTTAGTATATTATTCTTCTGCTGGATTTCTGGAATCTTGATTATTATAAGTCTGGGTGTAGTTTTAGTTGGGTTGATGTTAATTGGAGTTCTATATGCTTTGGTTACCTGAATGTCCAATTGTTTTCTCATATTTGAAAAGTTTTCTGCTATTACTTCTGCCCATATTCTTTTTATATCATTTGTATTGACTCCTTTCTCATTGATTCATATTAATCTCATGTTGTTCATTTTTGCATCATCTTGCAAATGTTGAATTACTTTTTCCTGCATCCTGGTTGTTTTCAAGTGATCTTTTCTTAACTTTTCACTTGCTGTGTTTGTGTCTTCAAGATCTGAAATCCTATCTTCACTTTCATTGATACAGTGTTACCAGCTTGTGATTGAGATTTTATTTTCCTGTATATCTCTTTGAACCTGTTTCATATGATCTCCTTCTTTCCTATGTTGCTCATTCAAGGATTCAACCATTTTTCTAATCTCCTCTAACTTTTTATCAATGTCTTCTTTAGTAGTATTTAAGTCTTTCATTATAGTTATCCTTTCTTTTTCTGCTTCAGAGATTTTTCTGCTCTCATTTCTTCTCTACCTTTCTGCAGTTGTTCATTTACTTCAAATGCTGTTAATTTAGAGATTACTTTTTTTACTTCAGAGGTTATTTCTGATCTGATATCCTCCATGCTTTTCTGCAGCTGTTTTTTTATTTCAGGCTCTAGTTATGCAAAAGATTTCTTTTTTAACTTTGGAGCTTATCTCCAATCTGAGTTCCTCTATACATTTCTGCATTTGTTTGTTTACTTCAGATGCTACTAATTCAGAGATTTCTGCTGCAAGATGCCCATTTTCTCCTATGGTAGCGTCTCCTGCATTTGTTCCAGGTGGGCTTGGGACCTGAGATTGCATTTTGCTTCTTGTCTGTACCATTATGTGTAGTAGTGACCTTTGGTGCAGAACTGTGTGTCCGCGGGTTGGTTGGTCAGTCCATGCTGCTGGATCGGCTGAGCTGCTTGTGGTTTGGGGGAGGAAGTCTCACTCATGGGGGTGGTCCTAGCTGTTGGATAGACTGCGCTGCTGCTGAGCCTGGTTAGGTCTCACTCAGGTGGGCCTGGCTGCTGGATAGGCTTCACTGCTTGTGGGTCAGGTTAGGTCTCATGTGGGTGGGCCTGGCTGCTGGATAGCTAATTTCTCTTTTTTAAAAAAGAATTTTCTTTTAGATACTCTAATTTTTAGCTCATGACTAATCTCTTTTAATGATTTGTTCATAGAATTTTAAAATTGGTTGAACATATTTATTAATCTTTTAAATCTTTGCTAAACATGATATTTGGACTTTCAAAAGTCATTTTAATTGTGTTACTTTTCCTGACCATGTGTTATATTATATTTTTTGTTATACATTTGTTATATGGGTTGTATATTTTTTCCCAATATGTGTAGTGATTTGTTATAGTACTATAAAATCAGGAATTCTGGGTAAGTACTGGAGCAACTGTGGATTCTTATGAATTCTTCTTTCTATGGTTGTTGGACTTCGTTTTTTAAAAACATGGTGTTATTTTAATGGTAGATTCTATGGTCTGCTCATAGTTGGCTGCCTGTGATTTTGTGCTGCTCAATACTTTTGTGTTTTTATTTTTTATTTATTTTATTTATTATTATTATTTTGTCTTTTTGAGACAATGTCTCGCTATGCAATTCAGGCTGGTCTTGAGCTCACTTTTGTAGCCCAGGCTGGTCTCAAACTTGCACTGATCCTCCTGCCTTAGTCTCCCAAGTGCTGGGATTACAGGTGTGCGCCACCATGCCTGGCCTGCTCATTACTTTTACATTTTTACTTAATGCAGCATGCTGAGAGTTTCCAGTGATTCTACATATCTTAGAGGTCACTCAGTGGTTTATATAAAGGTTGGGACTGTATTCTTTCAGTCTATGTTTCATGGCCTATGCTGATTGACCTGTGTCTGTTTAAGGATTGTGAAGAAGTTGGAGCTACTTTCTGGTCTCCTTTGCCGTCCCCTTTTCAGTTAGCTACTCTAAGCTTCCTTGTATATACATGCTTTTTGAAGCAACTAAAGGAGATGGAGAGAAGTTATTACAACCCTTTGATGGTCCTTTCATTTTTTTCATCCACCTGCCAAATTTCTGACAGTTGTGCTGTTCACCCTGCATTGTGACTGCATCTTTGCCTTTTCTGGATCATTTTTGGTTGCCTTGAAGTATACACATCTGGAATTTTTGTTCACTTAAACACTGTCTTTTCTGAAGGAAAATGCTAACTTGCATAGTGGCATTAATGGATGTTATTCCTTCTTTTGCTTTTATTTTATGCTTTAATTTTTGTTATTTTCTTAATCTTTTATTACTGTGAATAATAAAAAAAATTTAGTGACTAATATTTAGAAATGTATAAAATTATTTCAGTTTAATGTGTTGTATTTTAAAGATGGATAGTGAGACTTGTTAAAATTTTATATTAACTGAAGATTGCTAATCGTTTGCAATGGCTGGCCAGATAGCTTAGTGGACTAAAGTGCCTGCTTAGGCAGACGCAGGGGTAGGGGGTTCAATCCCTGATCTGCCATGCTGCCCATGCTGCCCTTGCCCCTGGGGTGTGCTGAGACTGTGATTGAGACTGGGCGTGATGGTGTGTAGACCCTGTCCCAAATATATTAAAAAGAAATTGCTTGCAAATGATAAGCACTCCTTTCATCTGATTGGAGTTCTTTGAAGTGTTCCTTGGGTCTGTGTAATTTTAAATGGTAATCATTTTTCTTTTTTGATAGTTTATAAAGAGAGTGGAACTAGGTGCAGTGGTGTGCAGCAGTAATCCCAGGTACTTGAGAGATTGAATCACTTGGATTGAGCTCAGCCTGGGCAACTTAGTGAGATCCTTTCTAAAAGTGAGAAATATAGAAAGGAGAGTATATTTCAGTGGTGGAACACCCCTATTATACACATATGCATGCACACACATGTACATACACACACATACATGCACACATACAGGTGGTAGGGAGATAGATGGAGAGAGAATTAACTAGTGGCCAAAGTGACTACATATATAAAAATAAAGATACATATAATTTTTATTAATATAATATGTAAATTATATATTATTTTATATATAAAATTTGTATATAAAATAATTTTAGTGCCTATTTATGATTACATTGCAATTATTACATATTGTCAAAATTTAGGAAGGCTGAAATAAGAGCTGAGGGGGATTTAGTGAAGCTTTTTTGTTAGCTCAAAATCAAATGATGGAATCAGGGAAATGGCTCAATGGTATAAAGCGCTTGCTTATGTAAACTTAGGCAACCGCAGGGACCGTGGTTTGATCCCCGGCACCACATGATGTGCCAGCCCCACTGCCAGGGCAGGCTAAGCCGGCCATAATATTTAAAAAAAAATCAAATGATGTATAAATGTAGCCTTTTTAAATGTATTTAATACAGGGTCTCACTACATAGATTGAACTTGTTATCTTCCTGTTTTCAGCCTCCCAAGTGCTGGGATTACAGGCCTGCGCCACCACACCTAGTCTCAATTGCAGTCTCAGTGTGCCGTGAGGGTGGGCTGCGTGGTGTGCTGGGGATTGGACCCTGGTCCTTGGATCTGCCTAAGCAGGCACTTTAATCCACTGAGCTGTCTGGCCAGCCCCCTAAACATAGTGTTAGGTGGAGGGGATTGGGAAATTGGAGAGAATATAGCTTTTGCTGATGCAAGATAATGTAAGAGTGCCCAATTGTATTGGTCAGTAGCATTTGCACATTATGACTGGCAATTTAGTCAGATGTCTCAATGAATTTGGAGGTTTTCTTTAATTCCAGTTTAATGATTTTATCGTATTTTAAAATATCTCTGAAGGGTTGAAATAATATCACTATTCATTTTGTTCTTTGAGTATTTTTGTGACCTGAATTTTATTTTCTTTGTTGAAGCTTTGATAGTGTATATATCAAATAAAAATGTGTGGTATATCTGTATACATTTCTTCAAATGTATGATCAGAATAAAACCAACTGCATGGAGTTTCACTTAGGCACTTTAGGGACTTTTTTGTTGTTAACCAGGGCCAACCTGCACACTGAGATACCTTGCCAGCCCCTCTTCACAAACAATTTTTTTGTAGATGTTTTCTTTTAAGTTACTGATGGTTATGCTTGTTGTTCATTTCTAGCCTGCTTCCTTTTTTTAAAAAAATTTTCTGGTGATAATTATTTAAAAATTTAAATATACTCCCATTAATCAGTGCTTTACTTGTATTGCCTTAAATGAAGTATTAACTTCCAAAGGATATTGATAAGTCTGTAGCACAGGAATAAAACTGTTTGCAAACAACTGTATGCGTTAAAATTTTTATATAGATATGTACATGGAAAAGTTACCAAAGTTCTTTTTTTTTTAATCTTTTTGAGGCAGAGTCTCGCTATGCAGTTCAGACTGACCTTGAGCTCACTTTTGTAGCCCAGGCTAGTCTCGAACTCACACTGATCCTCCTGCCTCAGCCTCCCAAGTGCTGGGATTACAGGCCTGCACCATCACCCACCAAAGTTCTTGAATTCAAGTCAATTCTCATTTTTTGGTTCTCATTAAAATGAAATATAGCTAGTCAGAGATGGGCACATTTTTAAATATCAGAAATGCATATTACATTCCTGTATAGAATTAAGCTTATAATAATGAAAAATATATGCATACTGTCTTCTGAATGCTGTCATTACTTTTGAAAATTGTACTCAATAGTTTGCTTCAATTTTTTTTTTTTTTTTTTTAGTGTTATCTACAAACTTCTGGCATCAAAAAGTGAAGGAATCAGAGTACAAGCTCTCAAGGCATTGGGTTATTTTTTAAAACATCTGGCTCCAAAGTGAGTACACATGAAATCTAAGATGGATCATTGTTTATTGTTTGTTTATGTTATAACCCTTTGGAACAGCTCTTCTGTTCTGGGGTCTTCTTAGTTGTGTTGCTCCCTGCCTCTCTCATTCTTTCTCTTTTTCCTTCCCTGCCTTTTTGTGGTGGTGGGAATATTTAAAATTTTTTTATTCGTAAAGTATTGTGCATATTTAATCCCTTTATAAATAAAATTGAACAATATTATTTAGCTCCTAATGTGGAATTGAGTTATTCATAATTTTGGGCTAATAAGGAGAAATAGTTTGGGTACAATGAATTCTACAAAGTGTGACGTGTTGATTTCTGTGGCTTGCATCATCATTTGCTTTATGTGAGAAGCTGGCACAGTAACTTGATTGTCACATAGTGTTTTGCTGTAATGTTTAAAACGGAAACTACCATGTTTATTTCCTTACAGACAGCATCACTCTCTATTGTTTCCTTAACCAGAATAATTTTGAGGTAGAACAGGTGTTGATAAGTTGCAATGTTTGAGTCCAGATGGCCACTTGCAAATAAGGTTTTATTGAAGCACCACAGCAGTAACTCTTTTGAATATTATCTTTAGCTGATATCGTGGTGTAACTGCATGGCTGAGATATGACAGTGGCCACATGGTCTGCAAAGCCTATAGTATGTACTATGCAGATATTTATAAAACATTTATAGACTAGAGAGTGGAACTAAAGTTTGTCATATTTCAGTTTTTAAACTTATGCTCAATAGTTGGCTTCAAATTTTTATTTTTATTTTTAGTGTTATCTATGAAGTTCTGGCATCATGCTTGAGGTGTTAATTTTGGTACATATATTTACTTAAAGTTCATTTTCTTAAATTATCTTTTCTTAAACACTTTGCACCACCTTGCTTTTCTCTTGAAGTAATTGCAATTAGACAGTTACCTGCAGCAGAACCTGGCAGCAAGATGTTGGTGGTAGCCACTAATTAAATAATGATTGTTCTCAAAGGTTGGTTGAGGGCATAGCCAGTCTTGTTTGTTGTTAACTTTAAGTTGTGTGCGTGATATAATTAGCGCTTGTCTAATTAAAGGCTTGTAGCCCGAAAAGTTCTCTGTTGAAGATTGAAGTGTTGCCGAGGTGGAATTTTTCATTTAAAAAACGTTTTTGTTTCCTTTAGCCAGCATACATACAAATATTAGTGCACAATAAAACTCTGCACTTGCTGTTTTTTTTCTGTGTATTTGTAGGAGAAAAGCTGAAGTTATGCTTGGGCATGGATTGTTCTCATTGCTAGCTGAGCGACTAATGCTTCAGACAAATCTAATCACAATGACCACATATAATGTTCTGTTTGAGGTAAGAATTTAGTTGTAATTGACTCTTATTCATTCCTTATTATAAAATGTATATATAATTGGGTTGCCAGTGTCTAAAATAAGGCTATTTGTGTTTATATTGTACAGTTTTGAAATAATTTATATAAAGGGGATATGTCTACATATTTATAAATCACTCTCTAATACTAAACAGTGTTGTTATAGCTGTTTAAATATTTATCGATTGTATTGACCATTTGATGTCTTATTTTAGTATATGTGCTGCTGAAGTGAGCACTTAATGTCTTATTGTAGAAGCTGCTCCTCTCTTCCCTCTCTCTCTCTCCTTATCTCCCTCCCTCCCTCCCATCCATGCTGAGGATTGAACCTTTGCCCTCAAGCATGCTAAAGCAGAATCCTTTATCACTGAGCCATGCTGCAGCCTGGTGTGTCATTTTATAATTAAGTAGAAATAGCATTATAATGTTGAAGCTATTTAACTGCAGAAAGTGTTAAGCTTGAAAATATTGAGCTTTGTTCTAAATTTTGATTTATGTTGTACTTAGAGTCCTTTAATACTGATGTTAATACAATGATTATATTAATGCAATTTATTTTGATTTGTAGATTCTTATAGAGCAGATTGGTACTCAGGTGATTCACAAACAGCATCCAGATCCTGATTCTTCAGTAAAGATACAGAATCCTCGTATGTATTTTACATATTAGAAAAAACCTATCTTGTGTTACTTGAAAGAAAGTCACTGTGGAATAAATTGTTAGCTGAGTATTTTATTATGGACAGTTCTATGAAACTAGTTTTATGTTGAATGTAATATTAAATTGACTAAGCTATATATGGCTTACATAAAGATTTTGAAGAAATACATTTATAATATCTAGATTTAATGTATAGATTTTTAACAGAGTTTCCAATATTCTATTTGGTGATGGTAAGCTGAATTATATAAACTGGATATAATTTTAATTTTAAATTAATGTTGATTTAGTAATACCAAATTTGGAATGAAGAAATAGTTTTATTTTTTGCTTATGAACATAATTTTAATAGTTTTCTGACATTTAAAATCTTCAACACTTAACAAAATGTCCATTTTTATCTTTTTTTAAAAATATATTTGGTACGGGGTCTCATCACACAGCTCGGACTCATTAGTGATCCTCCAGTTTTTAGTCCCCCCCAGTGGGATTATAGGTGTGTGCTGCCATGCCCAGACTTGGTGCCCATGTCAGTCTTCCCGAGGGTGGGGCTGGCACGGCATGTGGTGCTGGGGATCAAACCTAGTCCCTGTGCTTGCCTAAGTGGGCGCTTGGTCCGCTAAACTATCTTGCCAGCCTTCATCGTGTTGTTAAGATCATTCCACTAAAATAGCTGATTACAGAGATTGAACCCAGGGGCTGACACATGCTAAGCAAGTACACTACCACAAGGCTATAGTCCAGCATTATTTTTGAAAGTAAAAAGACGAGAAAAATCTTAAATTTAAAGATTTTAGAATATTTTATTGCATTAGACCATTTTGTGCTATTGCAACAGAAAGCCTGAGACTGGGAAAGAAATTGAGTTTCTCACAGTTTTGAAGGCTAAGACAAAGGCCTTTTACATTTGCTGTGCTGAGGGCTGCTCTCTGCTTCCGAGGTGGGTAGAAGAGCAGGTGGGCCTAGGGCTCCAGACTCCCCCATGAGGGGGAGATTTTTGAGGCCTGATTGCTTCTCAAAGATTCCACCTCTTTGGTTCTGTAACAGTGAGCACCTGAGCTCTAGAGGGGCCACGTTAAAGCCATAGCAATTAATCTGGCACTGGCTCACAAGAGTGGAGCCCCGTGGTTAAAGCTAGGAGCCTGGGTCAGTTGTGCTCATGTGGCTCACCAGTTTTGTGACTTGGAGTGTATTACATAATTGTCTTCAAAATGAGAATAATGATAATAGTACCTACCTATTTACCATGTATGAAGTATATTTTTTTTAAAAAATAGTGCTTTGTGATAGTACATCCTCAGATTTCATGGCTCTTGTCATGTTGTTATGATTATTACCATCATTTCAGTCGTTCTTTTGGTAGAGAACTTTTGTGAAAATGTCCTTAACAGTTCATAAATTACTCCCAAAATATCACTGATCAAATGACAAAGGATTGTCATATTTGCTACTTTGTACTTACTGTTTCAAATTGATAAGAATCCTTGGCAAAAGGATGCTTTAGGGTTCATACATTTTAATTGAATAAAAATTTGATGCACTGTTAAATTTAAAATTCAGAGATAAAGCTACCCGGGTACTAGGAGTTGACT
>PVKN010033457.1:0-12029 GCA_004027915.1 Capromys pilorides
GGCTAGTCTCGAACTCGCACGGAACCTCCTGCCTCAGCCTCCCAAGTACTGGGATTACAGGCGTGCACCACCACACCCTGCTCAACTTATCTTCTTAATGGAAGCGTTCAGTCTTAGAGTCTAAGAAAGCACATTCTGAGGCTCTGCTCCTCAGTGCTGCTGCTGCTACTGCTGCTGCTGCTGTGTCCCTCACCAGCACAGGACTTGGCTCAGACCTGGGTCCCTGTCCCCACCAGGTCTCCTCACAGTTGGTCTCGCAGTGACATACTTTTCTTTGTCACTTCTTCCCCACTACTTTTGGAGTTAGAAATTGTGGACTTTCTACAGCTCTCCAATGCTTTTAATAAACATTGATTGACAATGAATGACTGAATGGCCCTTCATATCTCTACAGATAACACATATTTCTTCACATAAACATCTGAAAGCTATTGAAGGATAATTATCCAAAAAATTTTACAAATTAAATACAATTTTATTCATTGTAGAAAATATATCCAGTGTGTGTTAATGTTCCCCTTCTCATGCATTCTCTTTCCTCCCCTTCTTTTTTCCCCTCTAGGGGTTCTTTAGGAGGAGCCAGCAGAACAATGCCTCCTACTCCTGCCCTAGGCAGAGAAACTGTTTGATTGACAGGACCAACCGAAACCGTTGCCAACACTGCCGACTGCAGAAGTGTCTTGCCCTGGGAATGTCGAGAGATGGTAAGGGATTCACCATGCCAGTTCTTACTTGAGGGTTTTCAAATGGATGCTTCATGCAGTCTCTTTAGAAACCACTGGAAAAATTTAAACGTGGGAATTGACAATAAGAAGAAAAGAGAACCATAGTGCAGGTAGTGAATTAAGAAGCAAAGTTAAGGATATGTAACACATGCTCAGAGTATACAGACTATTGCCCACAAAATGAGAAGGGATGTTTACCCTGCCGCTCACAGAGAAGCCTGCACCATTCGGGTGAAGCAAAGCCCACACAGGCCTCACTGGAAGGCGAACATCCAACACGTTTACCTCCGAGTAAGGCGTATCCTGAGATGCAAGACTTCCAGAGCTAAAACTAAAGAGATCTCAGCAATCAGGAGCCATGCAGTCACTGGCAAAATCTCACCAATACACAAAATGTGTAGTGAGGAAAATGCTAAGGAGCAGAATCTGCACGTATAGGAAACTCAGCAGCTGAGCTGCCTGGTCATACATACCCAGGTAAGGGTTTGCAGCATTCTGGTCCATGGTGGAGACTGAAAACTACAGCCAAGAAAATTCATTACTTCTGAGTTTGCTATCTACTCAATATATGCCATGGCTCATGAAATGATATACAAGTGGCAATTAAAAATAAGAACACAGGGGCTGGGGAGATAGCTCCGTGGCACAAGTGCCTGCCTGGCAAGTGCAAGGTCATGAGTTTGAACCCCGGTCCCGCAAAAAAAATAAATAAATAAAATAATGAGAACCCAGTGATTTAAACAGTTTGTTAAGCTGCTTACTTACAGAGAAGCCACTGGACATTTGACAACTTACCTGTTTGTTAACTATTTGGACTTAGGACTCACCATTCAGTCTTGTGACACATCTTTTTCATACAGTTCTGTACATCTTGTGTACAGATTCTTCATGTATTTTTGTATAGTGCCTTGTTTACTCTACTGTAATTTTGGCTGATTGTACTGTACGGTACAGCACTGTAGTTTTATGTTCTAATATATATCATAGTACTGCATATCAGACTTATGGAAATAAAAGCAAGGTTGTCCAGTTGTAGTTCCTTTGACCATTTCTTTGTTCTAAACATTGTAAAGTATGTTCTATATATAATTCCTCATTTAGTGACAAATTCACTTAGTGACCTAGCAGAGGAAACAGGACTAATGTCTGTATTATTTTTGTTATGTCCTCTGACAATCAAAGAAAGATCTCCTGTAGAATAGTGGGTCTTTATCCATGCCAGACGAGACATAAATGTATGTTCGAGGGCACCATCAGTAGACTCAGTATCTTCAGCTCACCAAGTCTGGTTTTTAATTCCATTACTTATAAGAACTATGTTCAGAGCATTGCTTACTGTATACAGCCACGGTCTGCTCTCAGGGAAGAAACTTACTGAAGCACTCACTCTTCTATGCAAATAAAAGTGACCTAAAGTCTTAGAACACTGGGGAGTAAGGATAACGATCTACTTGAGCTTTAGACCCGGAGACCATCCTCACACTGCCTACAAGATCTCCCCAAATACCTCCTAAATATATCTTATGTCAAACTAATCATGAAGAAAAGTAGGAGCAGTAGTTGGAAATGTGAAGTGGTTCCAGAACACATACGCAGCCTCCCTCTGTTTCTGTCTCCCTGTCTTCACCCCTGCCCTTCAGAAAAAGCCTCTTATTTTTCTTTTCTTTTATGTATTGTCCCACTATGCAGCTCGGACTTGTAGCGATTCTCCTGTTTTCAGTATTCCAAGTGCTAGGATTACAGGCATGCACCCACTACACCTAGTCTCAGTGGCCAGCTCCTCCCACCAGGGAGTGGGGCCAGCCAGGCATGTGGCGCCAGGGATCAAACCCCAGTCCCTGCACTTCCCTAAGTAGGTGCTTAGTCTGCTGAGAAATCTCGCAATCCCTAAAAAACCTCTTCTTTATCATGTCAAATAGAGGAAGTTGGCCTTGATTAGATTGTATTACACCAAATGAATCATATTAATACTCTGAGGTTGAGTAAGCTTTATCAGCTATTGATAAGTAGTGCCAAGAATATGGTACTGAACTCAAAAGCCTTGAGGTTAGGATGCACTCTCAGTGTCTAGCAGGAACTCAAACTTGGCAGTTGAACTTTTTCCCACCATTCTTTTTATAACCTCTTTCATCTATTCACTAAGCAAATATTTTCAAAGGGCTTTAGCAGTGGTATCAAAACCAGGGTGAAGGGCCAGCCAAATAGTTCAGTGGATTAAAATGCTTATAAGCAGGTGCAGGGGCCAGGGTTCGATTCCCCCAGCCTGCTGGGCCAGCCCCACCCCCCGGGGAAGCTGAGACAGCAATTGAGACTGGCGTGGTGGCGCGCGCCTGTAATGTCAGCTCTTGGGAGATTGTAAGACAGATGGATCACTACAAGTCCAATCTTGTAGTGAGACCCTGAACACCCTGTAGACCCATCTCTAAAATAGAAAAAAAAAAAGGTGACGTATCATCACACTTAGCTGGCTTACACCCCCCTGCCTTCCCTTCCCTCAGACACACAGTAGAGCATTTTCACTCTGACTTATTTGCTCCTTCCTGGCTCCAGGCATCTCTACTTCATTGACACCAGAAAACCATGGCTGCCGGTAAGCAACTTAGCAGGCTATTTAAATCACCGGATTCTCATTCTTTTCTGCATTTTCACTTGGGCACCATTTTATTAGCCATGGCACATAAATGAGTAGATGGCAAACTCAGCAATAATGAATTTGTTCAAATGTAGCTTAGGCACAAACACACACAGAAAATCAAACCCTCTTTAGATATATACATAAGTATTTTTGTCTATAAGAAGGTGAAACAGTGCACATGTGTGAATGGATGGTAGGGATCTTCTCCATCTTATCTATTGTTCTTCTAGCTGGATCACTCACAAATTTGTTTTCATTAAACTCTATGAAAGAAGATTCAATGTAACTGTTCCCTGAAAAATGGTCACAGGAAAAAGATACTGAGCCAGAAGAAAAACTGAGAATGTGAAAAATTTAATTCACTTAGCAACATTTTAAAATCTAAACAGTGTCCTCTCCCATGGCACACCTCTATGCAAAGGAGGCTGCCTGTCCTACAAGGACAGGGTTCATGTACGAACCTTCTTCTCCTCCATACTCTGTTGTCCGACCATGTGTTGCCATTTCAATTATTTACATATCAGCTAATTAAACTGAAGTAGGGCCAGCCCGATAGCTCAGCAGCTTAAAGCACCTGCTCAGGCAGGTGCAGGGATCAGAGGTTCAATTCCTAGCCTACTGTACCAGTCCTGCCCCTGGCATGCACTGAGATGGTGATTGAGATGGGGCATGGTGGCATGCACCTGTAATCCCAGCACTTGGGAGGCTGAAAACAAGAGGATCACTATGAGTCTGATCTTTGTAATGAGCCTCTGTAGACCCTGTAGACCCTGCACTAAATACAAAAATAAATAAAATGAAATGAAATAAACTAAAATGCAATTCTTTAATCACAGTAGCTATACATCAGCTGCTCGATACCCACATCTGCTTGTGGATACCATGCTGGAAATCATAAAGAACATTCTTTCATCTCTAAAAATTCCACTCAGGAAAAAGTAGGAAGTGACTGAGATTTCAAGTGAGTAGAGTTATGTACACTGAGACTTTTAAAACACAGTCTACAGCACTAAAGGGGGAGGGGCACATCTGTCAAGCTGAAGAGTTAGGTTTAGGCCAATTTAACTGGCAAGCAGCAAAACATAAACATAAAGAATTTCATGACTGAAAGTAGTAAGGTAGGACAATTTCCCAAAATGTTTATACAATGCTGTACAGCAGGGTTGTCTTAAATCCACAAATACCTGTCCAGGTATCATGTAGTGGGAGGTAGAAACCTTTGAAGGGGCAGTGACTTTAGATTTTTGCTATTCTGAAAACTTCCATTGCAGTGGATCCCACATTCCAAGTAAAGATGAAGTGATTTCTAGTACTTTTTCATAAAACTAATCTCTACGAACATGAAATTGAAATGGGCATTGACACTACATCATGAACAAATGCTGTCATTACTGGATTTTTATTATCCTCATTTCTTCATAAGCACTAGCAGTTTAGCAAGAGGCTGCATCTATACTCAAATGAATGCCTTCAATGGAATAATTCAAGTTTGAGAGGGGCAAACACTTAACAAACATACTGTTCTCATTAGTGAATGGTGATAAGAATGAGAATACTTAAAAATATAATAGCAACGTGGCCATTATTAAATCAGGTTGAAGAATCCAAGAGATGTGTCTCCAAATAGTGACAAATATTATTTATATGTCATGAAAGTTTGCTAGCTTTATTTTTGCCATGCACTGTAATTCTTTTCCAAATATGCCAACAGTTTTATTGCAAAAAGAGATGTAAAATTGAAATATGGATGTGCCAGTGTTCCTGAAATGAATGGAAAATTCATTCTAAGATGGTATTACAGTCACTGCCAGGGAGGCCCTTGATTTAGGACGAAGCCTGATAATTCTAAAATGTAGTGGAGCTTTAAGTTGTTTCTTTCTAAATATATCCATTGTTTTATGACCCAATAAGTAGATTTCTTAGAAGAGGCACAGCTTTTCTCTGTTGAATTTTCAGATTTTCGTAGCAGAGCTGAGCCTGTGGCAGCAGACTTCTTTTGACATCGTTAGCTCTAATTATGATGACAGTGGTTAACAGCATAATTCTGCCTGCCTCAGCAGCAGGTCAGCTCTGGGGATCACTGGTCACCAGTAGCCATCTGCGGGGGTTGTGGAGGCAAAGACAGCTCTCACATACTCTGCAGCCAGCTAGCTCAGGCATCCTCCATCAAGCTGAGGTACCCAACCTGCCGTGCCCTTTTCAAACCTGTTTGCATTACATGTGTTAACGTCACCCTGGTCCAGAGCAGATCTCATGACCATGAGTCCAAACCTGGGCAGCGTGCCTGCCCAGAATGAAAAGAAATAGGTGAGAGGAACTAGAACCATCAGCACAACCAATGCGCCGCCAGGTATGTTTCACCCAACTAGAAAGCAAACAGAAATCTAAAGCAAGCATCAAATAAAGTGTTTTGTTAAAAAAAAAAAAAAAAAAGAACTATATTTCTATTTCCAAGTGAGAAAAGTTTTCATTCTGAATTGTATTTCTTGGAAACTTTAAATAAATATGTGAAAAACTATTCCTCAAAATAAGGTAGAAAGTAGATCTGCACTGGCTTACACAAAAGAAAAAGTAATCTCTAATAGTAGAAGTACTTCTTGTATTCACCTTTGTAACTGCATCGAACTGCTGCTCTGGACCTGCGTGAATGGAAATGACAGAAGGGCACCAGAAAGGAAGTGTGGCACCATATTTTCTTGGAGGAAGAGATCCTTCTGGATCAATATTTGTTATCATTTACTTTTCTTCATATCAAAAGGCTTTATTCCTCTAGAGAAAAATACAAATTATTTGGAAAGGTATCAAAAAATGTACAGAGGAAGCTTTCCCTAAAAATTGGTATAGAATTATACCCAAAGACAAACTGGAAATATCACTGCACTTAGTAAGTAAATAAAGCTGTCTATGAGAAACAGAATCTAATAAAGGCAGTGTCTCTACAAACAAAATGAAGCCCGGTGAATTCAGTGATTCAAGAGTCAGTAAAAGCAAGAACTGAGATGGAAAGGAGACTCTGATGGGAATTAATCAGATTGTTTGTCTTCATTCATAAAAATTACTGGATAATTACCACTTCATTTTTCTACTTAGCATCAGAAAGCCAGAATATAAGACTTTTTTTTTTCTTTGAAAGATAAAGGAGAAATAGACAGCATGCAAGCTTCTCTATTTCCAGCCCTTACCTCTACATTATCTCTGGCCAGAGGAGGAGCATGTAGGCCCCTTCTCATCAGAATTTAACCACATAGCCATATCTGTCAGGAAATGTGTCTGTTCTTAACAGGCCATGTGAAGACACAATTTGGGAGCTCTATACCCAGTGGAAGGAGAGGAGGAATTATGGTGGACTGCTGTGGGGAATGAGTAGCAGCTCTCTCACAGTATGAATATCTACCAGGGGCTGCTCAAGCTAGAGAATTCTCAAACACTTCTCCCTTTAGTTATTCTCAGAAAACAACCCACCCTGGCACCTGAATCCTGGAGCTGACCCTCTTTATGGCCGCTGCCCACTTCCTTCTCTGATCTCTGGCACCAGGAGGTGATAGGAACACTACCACTAAGGAAAAGAAAACACAAATTCACAGAGGGGAGCCTTGGAGCTTGTCTTAATCCCCACCATTTCCATGAGGTGAAGAGTGTAGGACAATTCAGACCAGGTTGCCCTAAGATGCAGCATGTTCGCATGCTAAAAATGATGGTGACAACTTGTGAGGGAAAACGTCAGAACCCATAACAGTTCAGGAAGTTAGACCACACGAGTGAAGAAGCAACATATTGAAATGCATGTCTCTTCATATTACTCTGTGACTATTTTCAGAGCCTCTTCTTCATTTTTCCTCAGAGTAGCTGAGTATTTTGCAAGAAGAAATGGACAAAATAAAACTTGGAGCTGGTAGAATGAGGAGAGGTACTTACTGTGTGTTCTTTTGCTGGGTATTGGATGTGCAAAGTTACTGTTTTCCAAAGGTTCTTATCTTTTATCCTCAGACTCAACAACAGAAGGTAATGATGCATTTCAGTGAAAACTATGTTCATCACCCTGCCATATTTCCTTGGTGTTACCCAATGCACTATTTGCAGAATAGTTTTAAAAGTGAAATTACAGGATCCTTTCTGACATTCTAATAATCATAACACCCAGGAGAGAAAGTTTATAATGAGTGTTGGTGAACATGTTAATAGCTGGTACTATTTGTGTGTGGGAAAGGGGTGTGCATCTGTGTACATCACAAGTGGAAAAGAACAAGAAAACATGTTTCTGACCTCATGGCAATGAGAAAAGAAAATGTTAGTTTTTCCTTTTCCTGTCCTACTGCTATACATTGAGCCCCCAAGGGCTCATGTTACAAAGGTGCCATGGGGATGTGATGGAAACGTTTGAGAGGTGGAGCTTAGGGGAAGTCTTTGGTTTTTGGGGTGCACCCCTAAAGGGGCTAATAGAACTCAAAACCTTCTCCTTCCCTCCTTTTTGCTTCTCCACCATGAGGTAAGCAGCTTGCCACACTGCATGCTTCCTCTATAGCTTGCTGTCCCATGACAGGAGACATGACAAGAACGATGGGTCTACCAAGCCAAAGACTAGGAATTCCAAAGCCAAGAGCCAGCATGAGCCTTTCTCTTTATAAGTTGACTACGTTGGGTACTTGTTACAGTGATGGGAAGCTGGTTAGCATGCTTATATTTAGTTCTTCATCGACAAGTCCAGTACAGATGCCCCCCAAATATATCCTTTTACTAACTGGACAGTGCGAATGAAGACTGTGGTGCTATAGGTTTGTCTACTTGATGTTGAAGGAACAAACACCCATGGCCATGCATAGCTAAGCAGAAGCACAGCCACAAATCCCATGTTCTGTTTTTCTCTCCTACCCAGCTGTGAAGTTCGGAAGGATGTCCAAGAAACAAAGGGACAGCCTGTACGCGGAGGTACAGAAGCACCAGCAGCGGCTGCAGGAGCAGCGGCAGCAGCAGAGCGGGGAGGCCGAGGCCCTTGCCAGGGTCTACAGCAGCAGCATCAGCAATGGCCTGAGCAACCTGAGCAACGAGACCAGCGGCGCTTACACCAACGGGCACGTCATCGACCTGCCCAAGTCCGAGGGGTACTACAGCGTGGATTCGGGCCAGCCGTCCCCCGACCAGTCAGGACTTGACATGACTGGGATCAAACAGATAAAGCAAGAACCCATCTATGACCTTACATCGGTACCCAACTTGTTTACCTATAGCTCTTTCAACAATGGGCAGTTAGCACCAGGCATAACCATGAGCGAAATTGGTAAGTGGAAACGTACTCTAAGTTTTGTCTTTTGGAAATTTTGCTTTGAAGGTGCATTACCCTAGTTAGCCAGGCCATTTTCTTAGATCTAAGTGGAATTACTTGCATTTGTGGCTTCTACTGAGAAAATAAAATGATTTTAAAAGATGACCTAATAAAAATCGCTGCTCCCTTGCCCCATAAGAGCTTATTTCAAGCAAAGGAAAAGAGGAGAAATTATAAATAGAAAGATGCTATCTGTAAAGAAAGAACAGATGCTATGTGTTGAATTTGGGTTCTCACCAAAAGAAAAAAAAATGTTATTATAAACAGGAAAATTTCAGTAAGTACCCAAAGTGATGCTATTAAAAGTGAAATAGCAAAACAGGCATAAAAACAATGTGGAACAACCAAATGAACAGGGCCCTACTTTTGATGTGAGGCAACGGGAGACAAAGCTTAGCAAATGACCCTTTGCTTCCCTTGCTATAAAGACAGGACAGACTGGTAAGGCTCTCGAAGTCCATAGTCAGGGATTCTGAATGCAAGCAATGAAAAGAATGTGGTCTCGAAGGTTACAGAACACAGGAGTGACCACTAAGCTGGTCACAGGCATGATAGAATCATCGGAATCGGCCACCTGATCCTCCTCCAGCCACGACGCCCTTTAGTTGCTCAGGGGTGCTCTTCAAGTCCTCAGAGAGCTCTCTTCTGACCTGCTGCCACTTTGTGTCACTCCATTACGCTCAAGAGTCTACTGAATGCTTAACTAGTTAATCTCATTAACTAACTGCCATAAAAATATTGATGTAGACTACCTCGCTACCTTCCCAGCACACACGCTCCTAGAGGAGCAGCCTAGAGGAGCTAAGCTTTATGCCAGCCTCTGCCATAGCACGGAGGGCATGGCAGGGGCAGCTGTCGGGGTCAGGACCTCTAGGGCTCCTCACCCCCCAGCCAAGAGGCAGCAAGGCACAGTGCCAATGAGCACAGGTCCCTGAGCTGAAATCCTGGCTCAGTGGCCTATTACTTAAGCCAGGGCAAGTCTCTCTGTCCCAGGTTACTCATCCTTAAAAAGGAGAAAGTATTAGCTCATAGTGCACAGGGAGGTTATAATAATGACCGCTCTTGGCAAGCGCTTGAAAACCCCTGTTACTGTTAGCCGGATGCCACATGCTCAGTCATCTCCCAATAGTTGCCTACAGCCCACACGTGCTTTAAATTAGGCTGCCAAGGTTGTGTTCTTGGCTACTGGCACCATCTGGTTGAAAACGAAGTGATGCTCCACAACTGTGAACCTGAAATAGTCTTTCTCCCTTACAGCAGTTCCACCCATGACAGGGAGTAAAGCTGACAAAGCACCGATAGCAACTTTCACCTCTGAGAGACGCAGAGAATTGCACCTGCTAGAATAACAAAACTATGCAATTATTGCTATTGTCCTGAATCTTTTACCATACTGCAGCTACTTCACAGACGTCTTTAAGAAAAAGCAAAAGTATGATCCCTATTGTACTACACAAACAAATGTCTCTGGATGTCCCAGTGTGCTGTGGTCCCTCCCTGACTGAGGCTGGATCCACTCCCTGCATGCTGATTCCAGTGTCTGTGTGGCATCAGCTAAGCTCCTCCTTGCCCGGAGTTTCCTAGTCGCAACCTGCACTGGCACCTAATTAAGATGGACTTTTTAAATGGAGGCATCTGATCTTTCCAAGAAAGTGTGTGAAAGAACAAAGTAAGAAAAGCCACCACTTGGGGGGCTTGCCAGGTAGCTCAGTTGGTTAAAGCGCATGATTTGACAAGGTCTCTCAGGCACCACGGGCCAGGGTTCAATCCCCGTGAGACCTGCCCTTAAGGCAGCCTCAGCCAGCCAAACAAAAGAGTCACCACTTTTTGGCCTTTATATTACTTTATAAAATCTAAGTTCCTGAATATACTATTGGTGTGGAACATGTGTTTAAATAGCAATGAAATAAACACTCAACCTTGTTAGACAACCTTGTTTCCCATACCCAAAAAGAAAGTTTCTAAAAGTACAGACATCACTATGTCCTTATCATTCAGGGCCAGTAGAGAGGGTCACAGAAGGAGAACGTCCACCCAAGCCATCAAGTCTGGGTTGCCCTGGGCAGGGCCTTTCCCACCTGTGGCCCTCTGTCTTTTTTCAGTGAGCTGACAGAATGCTTCTAGACAATCTCTTCTGCAGACTTTCTGTGGACACTGACAAGCAAAACGAGCTCGCGTGTATTTTTATTTGAAGATATCGTTAGTCTTTACACACCTCTATGTATGCTCTAAATTTTGGAGGTATCTTTCGTGAGCTTTGAGTGGTGTCATTAAATTTTCCTGTAAGCGCGTCCAAATCTAGCAGATCAACAAACCGCCATAGCGGCTTTCTTCAGATTTTATTGAAGCAGCAACGCCACCTAGTGGACACAACGCATTGGGTGCGCATCCCACGGAGGTACCTGGGTCAGCCACAGTGCGGGATGATGCCCCTGTCTTTTCCACACCACCCAAAAAGTTCCCAGTCACGTCACCAAAACGTTAAGAACATGAGTATCATTGGTTAGGAAGGCGTCATGGAATGGTGTGGGTAAAGCTCTGGCTCTAAGAAAAACTGCAAAGTTTAAACCTTGGCAGGGTCTTCTCTCCTAGGCAGTTTATCTGACCTCGCTCAGTCTCCACTGTAAACCAGTAATAGCCCTTGGTCCCTATGGAGGGAAGGGGCTTCAGTTATTCATTATTCATCACTTCTTACGATAGCATCTGCCATATTAAATATCAAGGCTATAATTGTATTATAACTATTTACCCCATAAGATCACTGGTTATTGGTGGCAGTATAATTACTTATTAGCAACTATTGTCCTAACCCAATGTCTTACAATTCATGCTCATAACAATCTTGGTATACCTGTAATGTATTTGCATGCCCATTTTACAGATGAAAATACTGAGGCTCAGGAGTTACACTTCATTAAATCAAAGAACACATGGTGTGCCTGGCTCTGAGTAACACCAAAACCCATTCTTTTTCACGTTTAAAATTTATGTCTTTCATCAAACAAAAGTCATCCCTCCCAAGTAAACTGGCATTCCCACCACAAAACATGTTTGATGTTCACTGCCTGCCCCATCTCCTGCTAGGTGTTGGCAATAGAAACTTATAGAATCTGCAGGCTGACATCTTGACACGATTTCATTAATGGACATCTAAAGTCAACCTGGTTGATGACAAACTGTCATGGAAAGAACCCTATATAGGCAAATGAGAAATTATGATTTTTTTATTACAATATAATACTTTATTTTTAGATGATTGACTTTATTCTTTTAATCATAAAACAAAAATTATAATTAAAAATATTCAGAAAATTAATTAAATATTATTAATTAAAAATTAAATATTTCA
>PVKN010033458.1:0-12029 GCA_004027915.1 Capromys pilorides
CCCCCCGCCTCTCTCTCTCAATATGGTCTTGTTATGGAGTGCAGGATGCTCTTGAACTCACTTATGGAGCCTAGGCTGGCCTTGAACTCACAGCGATTCCTCTGCCTCAGTTTTGTGAGAGCTGGCATTACAGGCGCACACTAGCACGCCTGGCAGATTGTTCCTAATTTTAACCTATTGAAAAAGCTATAGTCACGAGTGGAGTACATGCCTATAATCCAGTTACTCAGGAGGCAGAGGAAACAGGATGGCAAATTTGAGGCCTGCTTCAGCAACTTAACTAAAGCCTTGTCTCAAAATTTAAACATTTTTAAAAAAGGGGATAGGGATAGCACTCAGTGGTAGAATGTATGCTTAGCACTGCAAGGTCCTGGGAATCTCCAGTACCAAAAATAAGTTTCTTATGAACACTGTTATATAGGTTATTGTGCAAACTTAAGTTTGTTTTTTTTTTTTTCTGTATGTAATGAATACTCAGGATGAGACTATTGAGTAATGTGGGAAGTGCAAGTTTCTAAGAACCTGAAAAACTGTATTTCAGAGTGGCCATGCCATCTTACACTCCCATCAACATCTGTTACAATAAGGCATTTTTTATACTGGTTTTGAGAACCAAGCATACCACTTATATGGTGAGGGTCAGACCAGTCCTGAATGGCAACTGATATCTTTTCCATTCTCTTTCTTTAATTTCTTTTGTAGGGATAGAAAGGGTTTCTCTATGTAGTCCAGGCTATCTTCAAACTTGCTATTTAACCTACGATGGTCTGGAACTCACAATCCTACTACCTCACCTTTCCAACTGCTAGGATTATAGGTATACCCTTCTATATTCAGTTCCCCTTGCCTGCCAGTACTGGATATCAAATCCAGTACCTTGTCTGTGCTAGGTATGCACTTTATCACTGAGAGACATTCATGTCCATCTCCTTTCTGAAGCTGAAAAATGCTCAGAATAGCAGAGAAAGCTATGACTGTTTTCTCAGCTGTCGGAGAAGATACCTCTTTTAGTGACAAGAATGTGGTTGAGAAATTGGCACATACAAACAAAAAGTATTCCCTACAGAGCCAATCCTGCAAGTGTGGTGGATTATGTAGAATCAAGCATCACTTCCACTTTCTATTTGAAATGATCTGCTTTCATATGTTTATATTTCTCTTATTAATAGTAAAAGAGAACTTTTAAATATAGACAATGGAATAGTGTGGCCAGGTGTGGTCGCACACATCTGTAACCCTAGTACTTGAGAGGCTGAGGCAGGAGGATTCTTCTTGCAAGTTTGAGACCAGCCTGGGCTACACAGTGGGCTCAAGGCCAGCCTGAATTGTAGAGGGAGGATCCTGTTAACAACAACAACGAATATAGAATTGGGAAAACTACATATATACAGACCACACACAAAAATCAACTCAAAATGCATTAAAGACCCATAAATATAAGACCCAAAAATATGAAACTACTAGACAAAAAACACAAGGAAAAGTTTCACAAGTTTTACCTGGATAACAAACTTTTTGGACAAGACTCCAAAAGCACAGGCAACAAAAGCACAAATAAACAGAATTACAGCAAATTAAAAAGCTTCTGAGACTGGGCATGGTGGCACATGCCTGTAATCCCAGCTCTTAGGAGGCTGTAAATAGGTGGATCACTACGATCTGATCTAGTAGTAAGACCCTGAACACCCTGTAGACCGTTTCCTCCCCATGAAAGAAAAGCTTCTACACAGCAAAGGAAATAGCTGAGGGAAGAGATAATCTACAAAATGAGAGAAAATATGTATAAACTACAGATCTGATAAATGGTTAATATTCATAATACATACTTTTTATTGTTGACCCACTTAATTACAAAGTTTTTACTTTGGTAAAAAATTAAAACATGAATTTTAAAATGCAGTATGTATATGGAACATAAATAACTTAAAAGCAAGAAAACAAGTTAATTAAAAAATGGGCAAAGGGGGGCTGCTGGTCACACTGACACATCAACCCTGTGTCCTGCTCCATGAGACCCACCCTCAGCCTGGCACCATAAGTGGGCTGAAGCCTGAGAAAGAGCCCATCAAGGGCTCCAGGACAAACCCTGGTGGCTGGGGCATTGGCTCCAGAGGAAGAGGTATTGAACTCAGGTCTTTGCACTTGCCAGGAAGACCCTTATGCCATGGAGTTATCTCCCCAAGTTTTCTTCTCTTTAAGATGAACTGAAGTCCTTCTACAACTATTTGATTTTTTTTTTTATGAGTATATGTTCAACAGATTATCAGCCCCACCACCTTGGGAGTTAGGATTTCAATAAATTCAAACTAACAAGCAATTGAAAGGGAAATAGATCCTTTCTGTAGCTGATACTATCATTGCCTTTGGATGCTAATGTTTCTGAAAGAACCTTGAATGCCCAGGAACTTGAATGCCCTGCTGCTTGTCATCTTCAGTTCTCTTCTGACCACTTCAGCACTGGGATTGCCAGGGACCTGGATGCACTGGAGCACATGTACCCTTCTGATGCCACTTCCACATAGGACTCCATTCTTGTGTCAAACGTTGATAAAGTGAGTCAGTAGAAACTGACTTTCTACTTGAAACCACTGCTAAACAGGACAAGGTACTGGGTTTATGGTACTTTTAGTGGAAGCCAATTTGAGATGCAACGTGGAAGGCTCACAGCACAACTTGATTCATGCGATATGTCCACGAAATCTTATCTGAACGTCCATAGCCATAGAATATTCCTGATATCTTTCCCATTACTGCTGTTATTTGCTGCAATAGACTCTCTCATTGCTTGGATTGTGATGTATAATTGTAAACTGTGGAGAAACATAACGTGTACACAAGGTTCCAAAGTTGCAATACTGTTTAAAACATAAGCCTGAGAACATGAGAAATACCAAAGGTAAAGCGATACCATTTGCCTACCTGAACTGGATTTTTATTCTCAGTATATTTTTGCTAATTCTGCCTTAAAGCTGCAGATTTTGGAATCATTTTCTACAGATCTTTCTTGAATCCAAGTCTGTCTGTCACTCTGTCAACTCTCATCATCTATGTCTATGTATCATCTATTATCTATCTATCTATCTATCTATCTATCTATCTATCTATCTATCCTGTATTTATATATCTACTCTTTTTGTCTTACATATCATTTTCTTTTTTAAAAAATTTTTATTTACTTATTTGTTTATTTTATGGCTGGCTCAGCCTGCCCTGGTGGTGCAGCTGGCACAGCATGTGGTGCTGGGGATCGAACCACGGTCCTTGCAGTTGCCTGAGCTTGCCTAAGCAGGCGCTTTAGACCACTGAACCACCTCACCGGTGTCTTACATATCGTTTTCTATGTACTTCCTAGCCCTCTATGTAATCCACTCCTCCATGATTTCACTCTAGGGTGTTACCATTGAGGAATCTTGATCTTTCTCCTTTTTTTTAAAAAAACTTTGTTTATTTATATCATGGCTGGCTCAGCCTGCCCTGGCAGTGGTGCTGGCGCATGTGGTGCCGGGGATCAAACCACGGTCCTTGCAGTTGCCTAAGCTTGCCTAAGCAGGTGCTTTAGAACACTGAGCTATCTCGCTGGCCTCTCCTTTCAACTTGCATTCTTTTCTAGTCTAGCTTTCACATCTCTTCTCCTCTCTATTTCCTACAGTGTCACTTTCATTTTGTTCCCTGACTTCTAGTATGGGCTCTAGCGTAGCTCTTATGAGTAGCTGTAATAAAGAATAAAACCTTAAAAAAATAAAAAATAAAAAATAAAAAAACAATGGGCAAAGGGCTGGTTAGATAGTTCAGTGGACTAAAGCACCTGCTTAGGAAGACGCAGGGAAGGACCAGGGTTCGATTCCTGGCATGCTGTGCCAGCCCAGGCCCCAGGACCCACTGAGATGGTGACTGAGACTAGGAATGGTGGTGTAAGTGCCTACCTGTAATCCCAGTGCTTGGGAGGCCTAAAATAGGTCGAGTCCTATCTTTGTAGTGAGACCCTGTACTAAATGTATTTCTAAAAAAAAGGCAGAGAGGGCTGGGTATGATGGTACATGCCTGTAATACCAGCACTCAGGAGGCTGAGGCAGGAGGTTTATTGCAAATGTTGAGACCAGCCTGGGCTTCAAAGTAAGCTCACAGCCAGCCTGAACTACACAGGGTGGCCCTATCTCAAGAGGACAAAAGAATAAAAAATAGGCAAAGAAAAAAAAAAAAACATGGGCAAAGAACTCAGGAGCCTAGTGCCTGCCTGGCAGGCATAAGGTCCTGTGTTTTATTTGATTTTCTGTACCCCCATCCACCACCTGAAAAAGCCAAGGACCTGCACAGGCATTCCTGAAAAGATATACAAAATTTTGAAAAAACGTCAGTATCACTAATCACCAGAGAAATGTGAAATATTTCTCTGGAAATATTTCTCAAGGAAAAATCAGCCCCTAATCATTAGAAGGGCTACCATGAAAAAGATAAGTGTTGGCAAGGATATGGGAGAAAGCAATAACAACAAACAAGGCGGGGTCATACAGACTTACTACCTTCCAGAATGCCGTATTATACTAAGAGAAAAAGCAACGTTCATGAAAAATAACATATGTGAGGATACTGGGACTGAATCATAACACATGATATGTTTACTGTCTTGGGCTGAATGCCACAAGGACTATCCTAACCTAACTCTTTAACCTCCATGGGCAACAGACCAAAGTATGGAATAGATGGTGTGTCAATTAGGTCATCAAAATTTAAGACTGCTGTTCTGTTTTTACTTAATTAAAAAAAGTAATACACTTTTTTAAAAAAAACACATTTTAGTACAGGGTCTATAGGGTCTCACTATAGAGCTCAAACTCATAGTGATCCTCCTGTTTTCAGCCTCTCAAGTAGTAGGATTGCAGGCACATGCCACCACACCCAGTCTCAGGTACCTTCAGCCAACCCAGGGATGGGGCTGGCACAGCATGCAGGGGATCAAATCCTGGCCCAGTCCGTTGAGCTATCTGACAGGCCCTTTTAATTTTTTTAATTTTTATTTTTTAAGTAATATACATTTATTGATATGTTTTTGGTGTGTGTCTTTTTGAGACAGAGTCTTGCTATGCAGTGCAGGCTAGCCTTGAGCTCACTTTTTGTAGTCCAGGCTGGTCTCAAACTCACACTGATCCTCCTGCCTCAGCATCCCAAGTGCTGGGATTACAGACATATGCCACCACGCCTGGCTAATACACATTTAAAGGACTTTTTTTTTTTTTTTTTGGTGACAGGATCTCTCTCTCACTTGTAGTGTAGGCTGGCCCTGAATTCACTGTGGAGTCCATGCTGCCCTCCAATTTATTGCTATCTGTCTTGCTTTAGAACTCCCAAGCATGGGGATTACAGGCACGTGCCCAGCCTGAAGGACATAATTGAAAGGAAACAAAATTTCCTATAAAAAACATACACAGCTCATAAAGTTCAGAAATTGACTGTTTTACACTTTAAAAAACTGACTACAAATTTAAGAAGTCAAAGCCAGCCAGATAGCTCAGCAGACTAAAGTGCCTGCTTAGGCAGAGTGCAAAGCCTAGGGTTCGATCCCCAGCACCACAAACCATTCCATACCTGCCCCTGGGGAACACTGAGCCAAGGGAGCCTGAGACTGGGCATGTTGGTGACGCCCCACCTGTAATTCCAACACTTAGAAGGCTGAAAACAGGAGGATCACTATGAGTCCAATCTGTGTAGTGAGACTCTGTAGTAAAAAAAAGAAGTCAAGACCAAATATAATGATAAAGCAGTAAATGTGTGAAAAATGGAACTGAGGAATCAAGTTACAAACCAAAATAAGTCAGGTATGGAGGTGTACACCTGAAATCCCTGCTGCTCAGAAAACTTGAGGTAAGACTGGGTATGGTGGCACGTGTCTGTAATCCCAGCTCTTGTGAGGCTATAAGCAGTCGGATCACTTCGAGTCTGATCTAGTAGTGAGATCCTGAACACCCTATAGAACCTTCCCTAAAATACAGAAAAAGACCTTGCTTTGAATTCAGAAGACTGGTAAAAAGATACAAGGTTAGAACCCAACCTGTGCATTTTAACAAGATCCTATCTCAAAATAAAAAGGGCTAGGATGTAGCTCAGTGGTACAGCCTATGTAAGACTGAGTTCCATCTGTACTACCAAAAAACAAACAACTCCAACAATCTAAAAAAACTGCCAGGGCCAGCAAGACAACTCAGCGGTCTAAAGCGCCTGCTTAGGCAAGCTTAGGCAGGTGCAGGGGCTGCAGGGGATGGCAGGGGACCGTGATTTGATTCCTGGCACCACACACAACACCCTCAAGGTAGGTTAAGCCAGCCAAAAACAAAGAAATTGTCAATTCAATACATTTTTAAAAATCAATAAATAAAAAAAACAAAAGCTGGGCATGGTAGCCCATACCTGTAATCCCAGCACTCTGGAGGCTGAGGCAGGAGGATCGCCACAAGTCTGAGGCTAGTCTAAGCTATACAGTGAGTTCAAGGCCAGTATGGACTACTTAATGAAATACTGTCTCAAAAAAAAAAAAAAAAAAAAAAAACAAACCAATAAGATGTATATGGTGACACATGTCTATAATTCCATCATTCAGAAAGCTGAGGAAAAAGATCCCTGAGTTTGAGGCCAGTCTGGGCTACACAGTGAATTCAAAGACAGTCTGAACTACTTGTCTGAAAAACAAAACAAACAAAAAAACCCAAAATAAAACAAAGCAAGCAGCATTAATTCCAGAACATAGATATCAAGGATGAAGAGCCTGGCATAGTGGCACGTGCCTGTTAATATCAGCAATTAGCAGGAAGATCTTTGTTTGGGATCAGCCTGGGCTATAAAGTGAGCTCAAGGCCAGCCTGAACTGCATAGCAAGACCCAATCTCAAAAAGACAAGAGACAGAGACAGAGACAGAGACAGAGACAGAGACAGAGACAGAGACAGAGACAGAGAGATTGACTGATTGATTGATTGATTGATTGATTTAAAAAGCACAGTCAACATCTTTAGGAGTTCAAGACCAGCCTGGCAACCTGGGATACAAAGTGACCTCAAGACCAGCCTGAACTGCACAGCAAGATCCTGTCTCAAAAAAAAAAAAAAGTAAACAGGGCTGAGGAGATACTTCAGTGCCATAAGTGCCTGCTTGGTAAGTGCAAGATCCTGAGTTTTTTTGTTTAGTTTAGTTTAGTTTTTGTTTTTGTTTTTGCAGTACTGGGGATTGAACTCAGGACTCTGAGCTTGCCAGGCAAGCGCTTATTCCACTGAGTTATCTCCCCAGCAAGATCCTGAGTTTGATACACAGACACAGTATGAAAAATCTTGTATAACAAACAAACTACTGGGTCTCTTTGTGGTACTCTACCCTACAATGTAGGATATATATATATATGTATATATATATATATATTTTTTTTTTCTTGCTTTTACTTGGCTCAAACTCACTTTGCAGAGCCTATTTTATCCTAATTTTTAAAAATGTAAAACTATGCCATTGATATAAAAAAAAAATTCTCAGATTGAAAGGGAACATCATAATACCAAGAAGAACTAGTAAAGAACCATCGATACTGAGACATATTCTGCTTAAGTCTATCATCTCAAATACCATTTAAGCAACAAGTTAGAAAAAGTCATTCACGAGACAAAGGACACTGACCATGCCAGCAGTGTTAGTCTCCTCTTAAGCACAGAATGCATTTTTAGGGCTGGGGAAATAGCTTGACGGTCTAAGCATCTGACTGGCAAGCACAAGGTCCTGAGTTCAATCCCTGGTATCATAGCCTGCCATGCCAGCCCTGGGCCCCTGGGTGCACTGTGCAGGCCCTGAAACCTGCCAGCCCTAAAACTAGGTGTGGTGGCACATGCCTGGAATCCCAGCGCTGAAGAGGCTGAGACAGGAGGATCACTACAAGTCTGAACTGCATAACAAAACCCTGTATCAAAACGAAACAAAATACACTTTTAATCAGAAGAAAATTGTGGAACCAAATCATATGGATCCCTAAAAAGCTTCTGTCTAGTGTGGCATTTATAAATACACTTTTTTTTTCCCTCCCAGAACCAGGGATTGAACTCGGGACCTTACACTTGCCAGACAGACACACTTGTGCCCCTGAGCTATCTCCCTAGCCCTATAAATACATTCTTGAGAAATAAAGATACTAGAAACTATGAATCTCTATCCTTAATCAACTTAAACTCTCATTTAATAAAACAATAAGACTCTAATAACAAATGTCACAATTCTGTTGTTATTGGTTAACTGTTCTTTTCTTCTTCCTTGAGATTAGGTCTTGCTGTGTAGCTCAGGCTGGTCTCAAATTCCTGTGCTCAAGTGACACTACTGTCTTAGTTTGGGAATGATACAATTCCTTGTGTTTTCCTGATACTTCTTGTTACAAATCATTTAAAAACCTGTTTACAATATAAATTTTTCTTTGTCAAAAAATTATGAAACATGTTCAGGTAGTAACCATAAATCACAAATCATTTAATGAAATAAGTAACTAAGAATATAGGGCTGGCATGACAACTCAGCAGACTAAGCGCCTGCTTAGGCAAGTGCAGGAACTGGGGTTTGATCCCTGCTACCACATTCCCCACTGGCCCTACTCTGGGCACCCTGAGCCAGCCACTGAGTCAGGGCAAAGTAGCACACAACTGCAATACCAGCACCAGGGAGGCTAAAAACTGAAGAACCACTACAAGTCCGAGCTACATAATGAGACCCTGTGCCAAATACATTAAAAAAAAAAAAGAACTAAGTGAGCCTTCAATCAACTACATATACGATTTTTTTTTTCAGAACTGGAGATCGAACGCAGGACCTTGCACTTGCCAGGCAGGCACTTGCGCCCCTGAGCTATCTCCCCAGCCCTACATATAGGATTAAGGCTGAAAAAGAGGAGGAAAAGGTGACAGTGGATCTGAAAGTAAAAATAAGACCAACATCAAAATTCAAGTGACAAAGAGCAGAGAAGAGGAAAAGAGACAGCTGTTTACTGTCCATGAATAGTCACTGGCTGGCTGCCAATTGTGATTCTGTCCTTCAAAGGGAAGGAGTTGAGCTTTGCTTGTTTGCTTATTTATTTGGGAAAGGTCTAGAGGGTGTTCAGGGTCTTACTACTAGATCAGACTTGCAGTGATCCGCCTGTTTACAGCCTCCCAAGAGCTGGGATTACAGGTGTGCACCACTGTACCCAGTCTCAACTGGCCTGGGGCTCAAACCCCGGCCTCTGTGCCTGCTTCCAAGTGCTTTTATCCGCTGAGCTATTTGGCTGGCCCAAACTTTTTCTATTTTTTTGCAGTACTGGTGACTGAATTCAGGACCTTGTGCTTGCCCGACAGGCGCTTATTCTACTGAGCTATCTCCCTGGCAACAGCTGTTTATTAAAGCAGAGTCAATTCATACTCTCAATGAGCTCAGTTATTAATTATAATAATTTTTTTTGTTGTTCTGAGATCTTTTAACAACCCTTAAAAACAATATGTAAGACTCAGCAGTTACTAGTTTTACTTTAGTTTCAGTTTTTGTTATATTCCACTCAAGTAAAACTAGAACATACGCACGCATGCACGCATACACACAAATGACTCAATAAATGACTATAATTTTGGAGGGATATGGGAAAGGGGATTGTGCCACATAGTCCAGGCTGGCCTCGAATTTGATGTATTTTTCTTGCCTCAGCCTCCCAAATGGTGGGATTACAAATGTGTGCCACCACCTGGCTAAATAATATTTTAATTTTCATGTTATGATTCAAAACTCACATGAAATAAATTTCAAGTTATCAAATATCGTAAGTTTAAAGTTATATTTTAGTTTTATTTTTTCTTTCTTTCTTTCTTTTTTTTTTTTTTTTTTCCAGAATCGGGGATTGAACTGAGGTCCTTGCACTTGCCAGGCAAGTGCTTATTCTACTGAGCCATCTCCCCAGCCCCCTTAGTTTTTGTTTGTTTCTTTATTTATTCATTTTGTGGCTGGCTCAGCCTGCCCTGGTGGTGGCGCTGGCGCAGCATGTGGTGCCGGGGATCGAACCGTAGTCCCCGCAGTTGCCTGAGCCCTCCCAAGCAGGCGCTTTAGACCACTGAACCATCTCGCCGGCCCCGTCCCCTTAGTTTTAATAAATTTAAACAGGTAAATTTAATTAGAAAATTTCTCAGTATAACCCTCTCTGGTGTGGTTTATGTAAGTGTCTCAACAGCTCACAATTAATGGCTTGGTTACCAGCCTGTGGTGTTACAGGATGGTGGATGTAGTGTTAGGAGTCAGAAGCTTATCGATCAAGGGAGCAAAAAACAAAGAACAGAGCCTGAGGAGGCTGGCCCCTTGTAATTCTGACAAGCCGGAGACAAGGTAACAGATTACTAGAGGCAGTACCCTGTCCATTCTTTGTTCCTTTAGCTGGGAAGATACCAACTAGTGACATGTAAACTTAAAGAGTTTGGTAAATGCCACAAGGCGATATAAATAATAGCTTGCTTACACCAAATTAGTTGATTTGTTTGTAGCCCTCAATAAATGTGAGAGGTCTTGGTTGCTCCCAGGGCTCACTTAAGAGTCACACTAAGCTCAGCCGAGACCTCTGAACCTGTATTAATCCAGTCTTCCATCTTTTCTTTCGGCTCCTACTGATAACATTCAACAGGTGGGAGAAACTATAAGAGGGGGCCCTATTGGGAAAACTTAGGACAATGGGGATATCATCCAGGAAAGGATATAAGGGGATTTAGCCTCTTCCCTCTCTTAACTATTTTCCATCCTCCACGTTTCATCTGCTCTATGCCCTGCCATGATACACAGTGCTGCCTACTGTCTTAGCACAGACCCAAAAACAACAGGCCAATGACCACGGTCAATTACCGGCCTCTAAAACTGTGAGCCAAAATAAACATCTCCTCACAACTTTATTATCTTATATATTTTGTCACATAACACAAAATTAACACACAATCCATTAAAAAATTCAATTCATTTTTCTAGCCATCCATCTAATCTTCCATTAAAACCATACACAAGACTTGTTGCATTAAGCAAATGCTATCAAGTGTTGCTTATTTCTGAGGGAAACACATTCTGGGTATTTTATTGTTTTACTCTTCTTGGGTTTCCATATTATTTACATTTTATTGTTTTCTCCAATCACATTTTACTGGAACATTTCAGATATACATAATGATCACATTCATCATCATAGAGAATTTGTACCTGTATATAATACGATTTGTTATATTACTTACTTAAAATTTTAAATGAGTATATATTAACTATAAAAACAAAAGTCTTGTGTGAATTGGAAAAACAACTCTTTAACCATTGCAATCTTCTTTTCCAGCTGGAAAGGCAGTCAGAAAAAACAGCTTTTAAACTAGCAAGGACAATTCAATGCAGAAGTGTAACCATATGAACAAGCACAGAAAACAGATTTGAGTCATCTCTTTGGGCTCTGTAGCACCTAAAGAAAAAGCAGACCTGTATCACCACCACAGGTACATGGTATCTACAGAACAAGCCTCAGAACTCTCATACCTTCACAACAGGATGGCCCCCAGTAGATGCTTTTACTGCCCCTCGGCTACCTTCAGTTTCATAATGGGCTCGATGATGTGTTTTAGGTTGTACTTCTATTTTCAATTCACATTGTCCAAAGTGAGTTGGTAAAGGCCAGTCTAATGGAGGCAATGAAGATGTGCTATAAATAAAACACACAAAGATGCTAAACACCATGCTACTGTTGCTGTGATTCAAATTAGTTCTTTGCCAATTACTTGTCATCTCTGAAACAAAGTATTTTAAAATAAACTTCATTTAGCATAACACTGGTTATGGTAGGTGCTTAATAAATGATTCTTTTCCTTTCCTTTTCTTTCTCTCTCTCTCTTTCTTTTTGTGGTACCAGGGACTGAACTCAGGACCCTGAGGTTGCCGGGCAAGTGCTTATTCTACTGAGCTATATCCTTGGCTTAAATAATTCTGCAATCTGAACACAAATCTATTTCATCTGCTTTTTGGTTTCCCATTATTTTCTCA
>PVKN010033459.1:0-12028 GCA_004027915.1 Capromys pilorides
CTTCTTTTGTGAAAGAAATTCATGATTTTGTCCTGGAGCAATTCAACACAAGCCAAGGGGAGCTCCAGAAAATTCTACATGATGCAGATCGGATTCACAATGAGCTGAGCCCCCTCAAACTGCGCTGTCAGGCAAATGCTGCCTGTGTGGATCTCATGGTGTGGGCTGTGAAGGACGAGCAGGGTGAGCCTGAGCTGCCCCCCAGCACTGCAAAAAGTCAAACTTCTTTCCTCCTGTGAGCTCTGGGCATGCCCCACTGTGTTTCTACCCAGAATGACTGAGAATGCTGGGCTCTATTAGTAGCACAGGCAGTCACTTAGGAGTGGCTGTTTCCTGGGCTCATGCAGAGCTGACCATAAGATTCTGCCATAGCCTTGACATGTGCTGTCCTTCTTATGGTGGAGGGCACTGGACCTGGGAGAAGGGAAAATATCTAACTCTGCAGGGCTGTATATATCCTCTTAGCTACTTCTTGCTGGTTCTTTAGACTCAGCCAGCGGATGAAGGTTATATCCAGGGGAGGAGTGGAATAGAAAGCATTCTTACAAAGTGGGACCCTGGGACAAGAGGGTGTAGGGATGCTTGCCTTCATCACTTCTCAGCTTTTTGGCTAAGATCAAGTATAGGATGCTTACCTTCAGACTTCTGGGTGTGGTTGCCTGGTATTAATAAACCCACAATACGTGTGTCTTGGGTTTAATTGAATTATGTGATTAATGAGGGAGACAATGTTTTGTAAATACTGGGTTTTGTTGATCATTTATACCCTTCTGATTTTGAACTAAGGTGCTGAAAATCTTTGCATCAAGTTATCTGAGAAACTGCAATCCAAGACATCCAGCAAAGTCATCATTGCGCATTTGCCTTTGCTTATCTGTTGCCTACAGGTCAGTCCCACTGATGCTTGAGACATTGATTCCCATCCTCAAGGTGTCCCCCTTACCATGTTGCCCAGGCTGTAGTTTGTTTTGCCAATAGCAGAGACTGAGGATCATGTAGTCTGAGTTGTTCTTGTGAACTTTGAGTAGAGCTGGCTGTGGACACAGTTCATCACTGAGTATGGCATGCCCCCTACAGGTTGCGAGGGATTTCTCTCAGTGGCATCCAGAAGCAGCTAACCTTGAAGGAAGCTTCAAGTTCTCCTTTGTTATGAGGCTGCCTCGAATCTGCTGGCAGTGCCTAAGCAGCAGGTAGATGGCTGTGAACATGTGCCAAAGGACCTCATGGAAAGATATCTTTGTCCATAGTGCTTAGTTCTACTGTGCTGAAACTCTGATGCAAATCCTACTGCCTCTAAATGTACTGTTATTTAAAGAGCAGGTCTTGTACCTTTTCTCCTTTGTTTCCAAAAGAAATGAACACACTTTAATGTTATGTATTTACCTTGGTTGGAGAAGAATTAACATCATTCCTCTTTCCTGTCTGCCTCATGGCCAAGTGGCCTTTGACCAGAAGCTTTAGACATTTTGGAAATTGTAGGGTTGAGGATATCGGGCTCTCCTTAGTTAGACCCTGCAGGGCTACATTATGGATTGATGTCTGTTGCAGGGCTTGGGACGCTTGTGTGAGAGGTTTCCAATGGTGGTGCATTCTGTGACACCATCCTTGCGAGACTTCCTGGTCATCCCGTCTCCAGTGCTGGTGAAGCTCTATAAGTACCACAGTCAATACCATACAGGTAATAGATGACTGCAGCTAGGGTCTTATCTCCAGCATTTAGTCCCTGCGTGCCCTTGAGGCCCCCCTCAAGAATGAACCCGTACAAGTTCTATGACTATAATTGGGCTAATTCCTCCTCCTCACCATTTCTTCTGTCTTTCTGTAAATGGCCCTTCTCTGGGGTTTGATCCCCTGCACCGCAGGCTGTGCAAGCCCCACTCCAGGTGTGCTGATCCAGCCACTGAGACTGGGTTTGGTGGCACATGCCTATAATCCCAGCACTGGGGAGGCTGAAAACAGGATCACTATGAGTCTGAGCTGTGTAGTGAGACCCTGTACTAAATCATTAGATTTAAAAAAAAAAAAGATCCTTTTTCCTTGGGTCCGAGGTCTTTCCTCTCTCTGCATCCCTAATCCTGCGTTCCACCTTACCTTTTTTTTTTCTTCCCTTTTTCTTCTTGGCATTTTCTCTCAACTGTGGGAGTCTGAGGTATAAGTCCTACATGCTCCATTGCTAGGCCAGTAGCTTCATGTGTACTGCTTCATCGGGTCATATCACCCTGTGAGAGGACATAGGATCAGAGGAGATCTGGTAATATAGCAGTAATCCTAATTAAAAATCATCTGTGTTCTGGAAGCAATAATGTAGTTCTGTTCATCCTACCTGTGGTCCCATGAAGGTGGGCATTTTATATTTTCCTTTCAGATAAATCCAAACTCAAGAGCAGTTGACTTTACCCAGGCCTCATAGTGGGGAGAAGTTCCATTTTTACCTGTTCTTTGCATGATAGTTAGATCATTCCTAAGGCCAGGATTATCAGAGCTGCATTCATGAGGTTGCTTGTCATTATTTCTGAATGATTTAAGAAATTGCTGCATTTACCTGTTGCTTACTTTGTAAACTGTTCTTCTCACTTAAACTCATTCCTTTCATCCTTCCTGTTGGTCTTAGACTTTTATTTTTGAAGTATTTGGTTAGATGTTTTTAGAATGTTTGCTTTTATAAGCTAAAGGTGTTTGGACAACAAAGAAGGGGATGGAAAGTCAAAACTGAACCAAATATAGATTTTAACTTTTACATTTAGTTGCTGGTAATGATATAAAAATCAGTGTCACCAATGAACATTCTGAGTCAACCCTGAATGTCATGTCGGGCAAGAAGAGCCAGCCCTCTATGTATGAACAGCTCCGGGACATCGCCATTGACAACATCTGCAGGTGGGAGGCCTGATCTGGGAGGAAGGAAAATGGTGTTTAAGACAGAATATATATGTTAAGGAATAGTATAAGAAATTTAAAATGGAAGTTGGGCAAGAATAATACTCTGAAGGAAACTTGTGGGAAAAACTATGAAGTTATTGTTTCTGGCTTAGATATTTATTAAGTAGATAAAATTTATAGTACTTTGCATAGAGTCATTCTCTCAATGTTATAGGAAAAGGAAAAATAAAATGGAAAAGCCCCATCTCATCAGTCTGATGCCTAATGTAATGTGGGTTTCCTCACTGCTCAGGTGCCTGAAGGCTGGCTTGACAGTAGATCCGGTGATTGTGGAAGCTTTCCTGGCCAGCCTGTCGAACAGGCTCTACATCTCCCAGGAGAGTGACAAGTATGTTTTTTCCTATCCCTCAGGGGCAGCCAGTAGGCTCAGGTGGGACACCTGACATTTTGTATGTCTATGCCTTTTTCATGGGTTTATCATAGGTTTAAGGTATGACTGACCTCAGAATGTATATCTTGAACCACTATGTAAGAATCTTCTAGCATAGTGCTAGGGGCTTTGTGTTTTTTGCTGGTTAAAAGTCCTGGCTGTCATTTGCAGATGAATGTTTCATCAAGATTATGGTGAATTTGCAGTCTAGTTCATTACCCTTTGGTTTTATTTCATGACTTCATGCCAGAGGACTGTTCCTAAGGTACCTCTGTTCTTCCCTCCTATAGGGATGCGCACTTGATTCCTGACCACACCATCCGTGCCTTGGGACACATTGCAGTGGCTCTGAGGGACACCCCAAAGGTCATGGAGCCAATTTTGCAGATCCTGCAGCAGAAGTTCTGCCAGCCCCCCTCGCCCCTTGATGTGCTCATCATTGACCAGCTAGGCTGCTTGGTCATCACTGGAAATGTAAGAAAGGGTCCTGCAGTGAGGCCAGAGCTATAAAACCCTGTGCAAAGGTTTGAACCCAAGAGTTCCTTAACTTCCTAAGGAATGGAAAATTACAGAGTAAATTTATGTTGCAGCTGAGCTAAATGCTCTCAGCTGTTTCAGTACAGAGTAGTGAGAGAGTATAACAGTCCATAAGTACTTGGGTAAAGCAATTTTAAATGACAAATAGGAATAAAGTAAAAGTGCTATCTCGTTAGCTTTTAATTTGAGGTTTGCTTAAACTTTCAGAAATGAATGCTTTTCATGGTCTTTTGTGGCCTAGGATTCTAGAGCTTTCTCTCTGAGTGATGACAAGAGGTGCCTTCTCTGTGTTCTAGAAGGGGCTTGGTGAAGGAATCATGGTATGGTGATGGTGCTTCTTGTTCTCTTCTAGCAATACATTTACCAGGAAGTATGGAATCTCTTCCAGCAGATTAGTGTGAAGGCCAGCTCAGTTGTGTATTCAGCCACCAAAGATTATAAAGACCATGGTTACAGGTAATTTTTCTGTATCTCATTGTCATTTTGGATCATGACAATTCCCTTTGGGATTTTATTTTTGCACTAAACTTTTGTTCTTAAAAAAATCACTCTGCTTTACAAATCTTGTACACACAAGATGGAAAATAAAAACTCATCTAGGGCTACCTCAGGGAGCTCACTACTGGATATCTCTGTGCATGTGGCACATTCCTACTCTTCTCTTTTCTGAACAGACTTTCACTGTATACCCAAGAGACTTGCCTTTGTGGAGTGACCCCATGGACTGTGCCATGAGTGGTTCCCTGAGTGACACCACTAATGGCTACATGTGTCATTGTGTAGCCCTACCAAGATTTGTCTAACTGGTTCCAAGCTTGAATGTTAGGCAGTTTTCTAGTTTTCCCAGAAGTACATGCTGCATTAGGTAACCTATGTATCTTAAAGAATCTTTGATGCTTTCTTTAGTTTAGGCTAAGAAAAGTAGGATTTTGAAGGTCTAAAGGAATAAGCTTTTATTTTATTTTATTTTATTATGGCTGGCTCAGCCTGCCCTGGAGGTGGGGCTGGCGCAGCATGTGGTGCTGGGGATTGAACCGCGGTCCCTGCAGTTGCCTAAACTTTCCTATGCAGGTGCTTTCGACTGCTGAAACATCTCACCAGCCCAAGGAATAAGCTTTTTATATACTTGAACATTTTATATTTGTGTGAAGTCTGTCCAGTTTTTCCTGGCAAGTGAGAGATGTTTCTTTGTTCCTTGTCCTTGCCTGGAAATGCCTAAAAGAAGGGCTGCATCTCCATGTTTAGAGGACCTCACAATCATTTGTCAGGTCAGTGGATGAGAAGATAGGAAGGTTAAGTCAGATAAAAGCAGAAGTTGACAGAGGGAAAAAGAGAGCCCCTTTGTTTGTGTTACTGTTCTCTGCTGTGAAGCTTTTCCTTGCTTAACTGTTAAATTCAGGCCTTTCTCTGAGATTCTCTCCAAGTCAGTTTAGTCGTCAGGAGAGCAGGATTGTGGCCACCCACCTACCAAAGGAAATACTTGGAAAAAACTCCTCCACCTGTACTGAACATGTACAGACTTTTTCATGTCATCATTCCCTCAGTAATACAGCATAACAAATATTTGCATAGCATGTGCAGTGTACTGAGTATTATAGGTAATCTAAAGATGATTTAAAGTATTCAGAGATTATACCTAGGCTATATGGAAATAATAAAGGATTTGGATATCCTCAGTATTTATTATCCATAGGGGTCTTAGAACCAGTGGGGGATAATTATACTTTGTTGCCTTCTCACTGCCAATGTTGTGAACCCATCCTGTTTCAGCCATATAAGGACTGCTCACTTTTCTTTCCTTCCATCTATCCTGGTTTCTGTGGTAGACTGATGCTTAGGTCAGAACACCTTTCCCCTGCATTGCTTCCTTGCTCTGAAAGTTGTCAGAGCACCTGGTAGCTCCTGCTCTTTGTCTTTGCCCCTGCTGGCTTCCTTTTGTGACCCTTATGTCTATCTTGCTACTCTTTTGCTGTGTACAGTACTTCCTAGTCTCCATCCTACTAGTTCTTGAGGTTTCTGATTCAAATTTTCTTCTTCCATAGATACTGTCTCTTACTACCATCAAAAAATATTGTCCTCTTCCTCACCAGTGAAAGCATTTTCTGACCTTTGTTTATTCTTGATCTACCAGGTGCCTACCTAACTGGGGAGGGAGTGTCTTTTGTTGTGGCTACCATATTCTCTGTGATTTCAGGGATTAAACAGTGTGCTTAGTGCTTCATATGCTATTTAAAACTTCTGCCTATGGAGAGGGAATTACCATTCTTGTTTTTCTTAGGAAAAAACTAAGGCTTAGACTTAACCACCTCATTCAGGGTTATGCAACAGGGAATTGACAGTCTGGCTACTTCCAAGGCCTCAGAAGCCAAGTGAGCTTTGCTGGTTCACAGTATCTGGCCGCAGAGACAATGTCAGCTTTATTTCTGGCTGTGCTTGGTGTACAACATAATCCTGAGGCAGTTGGTTCCCAGAACTTGGAGTACTTCTTGCGTATTCTGAGTTAATACTAATATCACCTGGCAAGGGCACTGGGGAGATGTTGATCATCAGATGAAACTTTGATGAGTTATAAATGGTGAAGTAAGGCACTCCTTGATTTGAGTGGGAAAGTAGGGCCCAAGAAGAAAATACCTGGGGATGAGTATTTCTATGTTCTGCTGTACAATATATCCTTGTCATTCAAAGGAAAATACCTTGAACACTTCACAAGTCCCAAGTGTACAGATCCTGAAACTGAGGTCCCTGAAGGCCCTCATTGCACCTCAGGAGTAAGTACTATAGTCATTTTTGTAGCAGTTCACTTTGTTTTAGGGGCCATTTGTCATGTAGATGGCATGTTCTTCACCCTTGAGAGTTCTTTGGTTAATAGGCAGCACTGAGAGCAGTGTGATAAGGCAGCTGGGCACATGTGGAGTCCACTGCTTCACTCCTGCAACATCCTCCCCTGGACCAAATTGAGAGCCTAGCAGTGGCTATTACTTTGCTCCTTCTTCATCAGGCACTGCTCCCTGGCGGTGATTAATGCCCTGGCCAACATCGCAGCTAACATCCAGGAGGAGCATCTTGTGGATGAACTGCTCATGAACTTGCTGGAATTGTTCGTGCAGCTGGGCCTGGAGGGGAAGCGAGCCAGCGAGAGGGCAAGTGAGAAGGGGCCCGCCCTGAAGGTAGGAAGGAGGCAGTGGGCCCTATCTCTGTTAGTGCCTCTTTCCCTTGTGACCAGAGTTGAATACTTGAGGCACTGTCCTGATTTTAATGTGACACTTTTGTTTGATAGTGATTTAAATGCGTCTGGAGATTGCAAGAAAAAAGGGGATGGAAGAGCTGGACATGGTGACACATGCTTGTAATCCCAGCACTTGGGAGGCTGAGGCAGAGGGATCAGTGCGAGTTCAAGACCAGTCTGGGCTACAAAAGTGAGCTCAAGGCCAGCCTGAGCTGCATAGCGAGACCCTGTCTCAAAAAAGACCAAAAAAAAGGAAAAAAGAAAAAAGGGGATGGATTTTATTTCTGGGAAGAACAGCTTTCTTTCCAGGTTGCATTTCATGGCTGCCCCCTTTCCCAACATAGGTGATGCCATGATAACAGCCTAGCATTGGGCTCTCTCCTTGGCCCCTTTTTTCTTCTCTCTTCCTTGGAACCTGGAAGGTGAAAGGAAGGGCTGTGGCTAGGCCTAGTAGGACTTCTAAGGTTCTATAATCAGAACATAATAATTTGAAAAGGGCCAGATATAATCTGTTCTCAGACTGTTCAAGGAAGGCAGGTCCTCAAAGACAAATAAAACGTCATGTCTTCTGTGTGGAGTGAATGGGTTAAGAAGGAGGAGTGGAGGTTTCTTACCCCATTTTGGGAACCAAGCACTTTACCACATCTCCACATTCACCCTCTTATGTTGTTTCCTCTTACTCCCTTTCCTCAGATAGTTACTAGATACCACATGTAATATACGATCGTAGCTCACAACCATTTCTATAGTGGGCAATATTGTAAATATTTAGGCTCTGTAGGCCTAAAGGAGTTTCTTTTGCAACAACATAGCACAACTGTGGTAGCTGAAAGCTGCCATAGCCAATACATGAAAGAACTGGTATGACTGTGCTTTGAAACTATTGACAGGAACAAGTTAATGGTTGGAATTTGTCCTGATTTGTAGTTCCAGCTCTCTTCCAGGTGAGGGAATTTCAGAAATGTGAATTAGACAGAATCTCTGCTTTTAAAGTTTCTTGGGAAAATAGAATAAGGTGGTAGACTAGGCTGGTCAAGAATGCCCCTTTGAGGAGTTCCCAGCTGCATGAAGGAATCTTCCATGGGAATGTCTTGGCCAAGAGGCAGTAGTACATGCAAAAAGTTATCCCAAGTGCCTTGGACCAAGTACAGCTTTGTATTGCAGGGCCCACTGACAGTGATTTGGTGACAAGTATCTCAAGTCTTCCAAAGTGGAGCTATTCTGGCGCAAAAGATAGAAGGTATCAGATACCCCTGTTCACAGCAGGGGCCTTAGGCATCAGGGTGCAAAGGATGTGCCAGTGATATGACAATGTACTAAGCTCTCAAGGAGGTGGAGGCAATAACCTGTTAGGTGCCTTCTTCCCTCCTATAGGGCTTGGGCCCCAGGATCCCAAAAGTTGTCTTGTGGGACCTGAGGCTGTTCCTATCTACCTCCTCTTGCTACATCTTTACTTTTCTTTCTTCTTTTTTTATTTTTATTTTAGGAAAGATCTGCAGAGTATTCAGGGTCTCACTATTAGATCAGACTTGTAGTAATGATCTGCCAAGATCACTACAGCTTCCCAAGAGCTAGGATTACAGGGGTGCACTACCATGCCCAGTCTTACATCTTTCTGTTTAAGTATTGAGCAGCTGCTGGGGTTTTCCTGCTGAACTAGGACCTCTCAGAATCAGGAGAGCCTAGAGTTCCTTGTCTTCCAGGAGCTATGGTGATAAATTAAACTGAGACACTTGGGTTGTTTCATTTTATCATGCAACCCTAAGGCCATTGTTTTTCAGAGTGCAGAGCTATCACTGGAGGGCTCCAGAAAATCCAGTTTAAAATTCTGGCCCTGCCTCTGAGTGACCGTGCTTTTGCAAACTATTCTGAATCTCTTCATTGGCAGTTAAAGCACAGCAAGTCCTGAGGAAAGGGAGACCCAGCACCCTCTGTTGTAAATACAGAAACTATATTCAAGGTGTAATGCATGCTTCTAGAACTTTCACAAGTTGGTATCTGTTGTAGTTTAGCAATGTGTTTGTGTCTAGGCATTTATTTGGTTAAGTAGCACCCAACTTTTCCCCAACTTGGCCTAAACTTAACATGTATTTGTGGGAAACTACTAAACCTGTAAATAATAAAAAGCACCCATAATCCTTTTACTCAGATAAAACTACTGATACAGGGGGCCAGGGAGATAGCTCTGGCACAAGTGCCTGCCTAGCAAGTGCAAGGTTATGAGTTCGAACCCTGATCCCACAAAACAAACAAACAAACAAACTACTGATGCATCTCAATATGTTTCCTCCTTGAATTTCTGTGCATATGTATGTTACCTAATTGAATCATAGCATACTGTTAAATCGTGATTTAATATTTGCTATAGGGACTTTTTCAAAGGGACTATATTGTTTCAGAAAATTTTTTCTCAATGGCTGTATCGTATGCAGAAGTACGATGACATATAATAAGTTATTTTTATATTTAATGTTTAAGTTGATTCAGGTTTTGGTATTAGCACTATGCTAGATCTGGGGGAATAACCAATCGTAGAGCACTTGCCTAGCATGGATGAGACCCTGGGTTCAATTCCCAGCACCAGAGAAAAACAAGGAAAATATGTTAGATGGATATCTTCATACTTCTCTCAGTACATATATCTTTTTTTTTGTATATTGTGAAATCAAATATTTTATATTTTTAAGTGATATTTATATATCACTTTAAAAAAAAATAAAGAAATATAGAGGCTGAGGCAGGAGGATTGCTGTGGGTTCCAGGCCAGCCTGGACTATATAGAAAGTTTAAGGCCAACCAGTCTGAGCTACATGACAAGATCCTGTCTCAGAAAAAGAAAGCAAAAAAGCCATATGCTCATCAGTGACATCAATTCTGTTCTTTCCTAGGCTTCTAGCAGTGCGGGAAACTTGGGGGTGCTTATTCCTGTAATCGCTGTGGTGAGTATTCATTAACTGAATGTTTTAAACATTCTAGATACTGTAGTCATGTTTTGAGTGATACATAGCAAATTCCTTAGAGTAATGTTTTTTGTTTTAAGAGTGGAATATATTTATTGGGAAAAAGAAAGCTTCTGTCTGAGAGAGGGACAGAAGAGGACCTGCAGGAGTGCCAAGGACCCTGCCTTTTCTAGGGGTGGTGAGGCGACTCTTAAGTGGAAAACAGGGGAACTTGCACATGAGTTGGGACAGAACTGTGGTAACGCAACAGTAATAAAATGTCCCATTAAAGAAATATCATAACGTTGGCCAGGCAACTGTAACCTCAGCACTCAGGAGGCTGAGGTAGGAGGATAGTTGTAAGTTCAAGACCAGCCTGGGCTACAAAGTGAGCTCAAGGCCAGCCTGAACAGCATAGTGAGACCCTGTTTCAAAAAGACAAAAATAAACGAATGAATAAATAAATAAAATCATAACCTTATAACCTTCCAATGTTTTCAGTTAGATTTATCACATTTTAACAGAACTATATAAAAAACAAAGCATACGCATATAAATAAAGAACAAAGGCATATCAAAATTTGAAGCATAAAAATTTGTTACTGGAACGAGTCCCAGTCCAGAGTCTGTGAAACAAAAGCAGACTCAAACCTTTGGCCAGTGATCTTAGTGGAAGACCTCCAAACGGTATAGGGTAATGAAACTCCCAACCTAAAAGATACTGGGGATGAGTTCTCTAAAACTGAAGAATGAATTTTAGGGACAATGGGTATTAAGAGTAGAATATATTTATTGGGGGAAAGAAAGTTTCTGTCCAAGTGAGGACAGAAGAGCACCCAAATGGGTTGCCAATATAATGTTGTTTTGAGATCTTGGTGGCTCTGTACATGTAGCTGGTTCAGCTGTACCCTATGACAGCCCAGTGTAGGAATCATTCTGTCTGAATCCTACTGGAACTTCCTGGCCATCACTGGGGCAGGAAGCTCACTACTCCCCAACCTTGGAAGCATGGGCTGGAGAGAGGGCGAGTGAAGTAGAAGGTGAGGGACATGAACACTCAGGGGACTTTCAGGCCCTGTTGAAGGGAGATGGTCCAGGCAGACTCCATGGAAGAGCAGGTTTGGGGTAGATAAGAGCGACTGGAGTGACAATCAGGGAATTGCACTTTGAACACCAGAATTCTGTGAGCCATACTTTTTTGTTTTGTTTTGTTTTATTTTTAGGGAAGGGTCTACAGGGTGTTCAGGGTCTCACTACTAGATTGGACTCGTAGTGATCCACCTGTTTATAGCCTCCCAAGAGCTGGGATTCCAGGCACATGTCACCTTGCCCAGTCAAATTTGTATTTATTTTTATTTTTTTCTTTTTTAGTACCAGGAATGAATTCAGGACCTTGCACTTACCAGGCAGGTGCTTATGCCACTGAGCTATCTTCCTGGCCCTGTGAAGCCATACTTCTGTGAACTTTTATATATATTTAAGAGATGGCCTTTTAGAATTTAATAAGTACATACAAAAACACCTGGTGGGAATATTTTGCATTTGGGGAAGCAATGATGAATGAAGTTTGCTGGTAGCACATGACTTTTAGAGTCACAAGGGCTAAGGTTGGACTCCTGATCCTGCGTGTAGATGTTGCATAAGTGCTTGAGTTTCTCCATGCACAGTCCTTATAGGTATGGTGGTTTTCAGTGACAACTCAAACACTCAAATAACTCCTATCCAAACTTTTATATGAATAGAATAAATAGTGTATTTTTAACAAAAGTTAATGGTTACATTGTGGGGGAGGAAACAAATATTTGATTTTGTTGCTTAACGAAAAAGCACAGGGTTCATGGGTTCCTACATTTGCTTAGCAGTTACCCTTGGACTTTCTGAAGAAAGAAGAGAAGCTGGTTTCCAGAAGTAGATTTTTTTTTAATGGTTTGCACTTTTATTTGTTTTTAAGAGGAAGCCTCTGTTTTGGACTTTTAACAATAGTGTCTCTAATTACTTTGTTGAGTAAAAGAACCA
>PVKN010033460.1:0-12033 GCA_004027915.1 Capromys pilorides
ATACAAAGAATTTACTTGAGCCTTTGTTAGCATCCTGCCGCTGAAAACCATCATGAACAACACAGAAAACAAATGTTACAAAGAGAAAGTAAAATCACCTTTATTCACAGATGACACGGCTGTCGGAGGCATGGTTCAGCAAGCTACAACTAGAGGACTAAAGCATGTGTCTCACCCTCTCCTGTTTTTGTAATGTTTACAAAGCTTAAAATTGATTGTTACATTTTAAAAACAGCTGAAAGGAAATATGGAAATGATATCGAACTTCAAATTTTAGTGAGCAAAAAACTGGAACAGAGCCAAGCCCATCTGTTATGACTTATGAGAACTTAATGGAAACAAGTATTTGTGAAGAAAACTCCATGATCCACAGAACTCAAAACCTTTACTACCTGGTCCTTTACAGAAAAGCTTCCTAAACCTTGAGTGCACAATAACCCCACATGATCTATTGGAACTAATAATTAAATTTATGACTGTCCCAAAAAAAATGATCAATACACAAAATGCAGGTTTTACTTCTATCAAAACCAACAAAAAACTGAAATAAGAGAATCATTTTAATACCATCAGAATAAAAATACTTCTCCAGAAATTTAATCAAGTATGTGCAAGAAAAGACTTAAATTATGAGACAACACTGAAAATCTAAGACCTAATTAAGTGCACAGCTACAGTCATACCTTGTTCATGGGCCAGAAGAAATACTGTAAACATATGTCCACACTTCAAATGATTTTTAAACCACGCCAAACTTTGTGTAGACACTGATAAGCTGAAACATTAGTGAAGAATAACCAAAACAGCTCTGAAAAAGTTAGAAGACTCAAACTAATTGATCAGGAATTTTTCTATGAAACCATGGTAACGAAATGGCACAGGACAATAGAATTACCAACAAGTGTCAAGATAACTCAATAGGGCAAAGAATAGTCTTTAATAAATGGTGCTGGGAAACTAACCTTTCTTTTTCTAAGAGAAAAGAACCTTAATCCTTATTAATACCATAATTAAAATGAGCTTTAATTAGATTAAGCACCAAAAATTTAAAAAACACAGGAGAAAATTTTCCAGGCCATGGTTTAGGGTAAATTAGTTAGAATGTGAAAAGCACAAAAGCAAAAGAGAAAAATGATAAACTATATTTCATAAAAATTTTAAAATTCTTTCAAAGAAAGTTTGGAAAGAAAGGTAAGTGACAGTAAGAAAATAAACATCAAGATGCTCATAAGACAACTTTAACGCAGAAAAGGCCTTCTTATTCAGTGACAAAAACTAATGAAACCTAGATAAAATTTTTAGTCTTCTTCAGAGGTATACAAATACCAATGACTTTAATCACCAGGGAAATGTAAATTAAACTCATAATAAAATGTCACTATAATTGCTTTAGAATAACAGAGTAAAGACTTTAAGACCACATGTTTAAGTATGCAAAGTGACTAAACTTACATACTTACACGACTAGCAGGAAGGTAAACTGTTATGTCATGTGTCTAGATGTCACCCCAAAGCCTAATGTAGTCACAGGTGGGACTTTTTCAGGGATGCCTGGATCTAGATGTGTGATGCTGGGCTTAAGAATGGGTGGTTACTCAATTAGTCCACCGACTGGCCTACAGCCAGGTTCATCTAGACCCATGCCATAGCAGTCTATATTCCTGCCCCGTAGTGTAAGTCTGAGTTCAGTTGCTTCCCGTACTTACATGTGTGGTCTTATACTCTTTAACCTCAGTTATTCTAAGGTGATTATAATGGCATTTTATTGTAACTTTAAATGAGGGCAGAGGGGTCGGGGAGCTAGCTCTGTGGCACAAGTGCCTGCCTGGCAAATACAAGGTCATGAGTTCAAACCCCGGTCCTGCAATCAATCAGTCAATCAATAAAAGGGAGCAGAAAGAAGCTGCTACTCTTGCTTCTTGCTTGCCTTGCTGACTTCTGCTCTGTGATGCCCTTCTGCCATGTGTCACCCTGCCTTGGAGCCAGCCTATTGTGTACTAACTTTTTCCTCCCTTAACTTGGGCTGTTGGATATTTTTTTCTCAGCAATGAAAGGTAATTAACTAAAATAAACCATGACAGCCATTTTGGAAAAGCTTGATATTTCTTCCAAAGGTAAAATATCTTACCCAAATGACTTGGAAGTTAAATCGAGGAGTTTATGCAAGAGAACTAAAATTTCACGTCTACACAAAGACTCAACACAAATGTTGAGTTGAGTATTACACAAACTATGAAAATACACATGCGTGATCCACTGGAGACCAACCGGTAAGCAAGCTGTGGAACATTCACACGAACGGCTACTTACTACTCAGTAAGAGAAAGAAAGAAAGCAGAACACGCAGCAAAACTGACTGAAGAATCTCACAAGCCTTATGGTAAGTGAAAGAAGACAAATAAATGGCCACATCAAATGATCACATATATTATGAGATTGCAAGAAAGGCAAAATATAGGGATAGAAAATAGACGATTGCTTGGTGGGGCTGAAGAAGAGAAAGAGACTGATTATAAAGTGGTGGAAGGGAACTTCTGGTAAGTAAACGTAAACTTATCACTACAGCTCTGTAAATTTTTTTTAAGAAGCATTTCTGAAGCTACTAGATATTTAAAATATTCTTTCAGGGCTGGCCAAATAGCTCAGCAGATTAAAGTGCTTACAATCAGAAGCAGGGGGCTGGGGTTCGATCCTTAGGCCTGGTGTGCCGATTCCAGCCCCACCCCCAGAGCACACTGAGATGGCAAATGAGACTGGACAATGGTGACACGTGCCTGTAATCCCAGCTCTTGGGAGGCTAAAAACAGGAGGATCACTATAAGTTCAATCTACATAGTGAGAACCTGTACTAAAATTAAAAAATAAGACGACGACTACACAAACATTCTGACGCAAGAGGGGGAAAAAATCTCGTTTTTTTGCAACCATAGTTAAACTCCTGAAAAATAGAGAATTTACAACTCACTGAACAGAAAATAAAACAAATCTCAGACTTTACATTTCCCAAAGTTTTTGAGAATTTCACAGTACTAAGAAACACCAAATGTTCTTTATTTTATGATGAGCAAGAGTCAAGGGAAGCATCACGACTCAGCTAACATGCTCACCTCGTTCTCATACTGGATTTCTAGCATGGCCCGGGAGCTGCCAAGGTCCTGCATCACAGACTCGGCCTGTTTCAACAGCTCTTCTCTGTTCACAGTACGCTACAAAGAGAACACAGACATGAAGAAACGATGCATGATTGGCACTGTACTTTCATCAACAGCTGGCTTCTCCTGAAGTGCAAGATAATAAATTCAACTGTTAAAATATATTTCTTTAAGCACCTTCCCTCAGGAAAGGTTGAAAAGTATCTGGATTGCTAAAAACATAAAGAACCTCCTGGCACAGATGAAGTAAAGCTAGATCCAAGCATAATTACTAAGTTACCCCGAGCCCTTAAGAAGTCTAGAAAATTCAAGTTGGGAAGAAATGATTTCTGTGGCCCCGCCAAACATGGATGCAATTCAGGGCTGCAGTTCCAGGAAATCTCCCTGGGTCAGAGAGAGAACACGCTGGCAAATAAGCAACGTGAGCTACTGGCTTGGGCGTGCCCAGATCCTGTAAGTGCTGCTACAGATACCACTGAGCTTCCCGACAGGGAGACAGGGCCTGCTGCCTCTGAAACACAGCAATACTGCCAGGTGCGGGACCCACACAAGGGAAACGAGGATCATAGCAAAAGGGTGCTTTTGAAGTAAAATATTTATATTTTGCTTTTTTTCCCGTATCAACAACCCCTTCCTGTTCCTTTTTAACGTAAGCACCAATGACCCTTATGAGACTTTTAGAGATTAAATCTCTGGAACAGAGGCATACTCAGCAAACAAAGAAGATGAACAGAAAATCCTCAGTTTTAAAAAAATTCAATGCCTGGCAAAAGTATAGGGTGGGCTCACAGACAGAAAGGCTTCAATTCCAGCATATGGTTCATAGCCCTGACCATGCTATTATGATACACAAGTGGGGGACCACATAAGTGACACTGGGCTGACTATACAGAGACCCAGAACAGGTAGGACTGCTTTTCCATCTCTTCTAACTGGAGTTATTTGTTGAGTGGAGTGAAATGGATTTGATTAGTCCTAAGTACTGCACAATGGGTCAATTTTAAAATGACGGGCATAGTGTGAGCTCCTAACTTAGAAGTCTTAGAAAAAGACTTTCTTGTATACAGCCATACCACCCTGAACGCGCCTCATCTTGTCTGATCTTGGAAGCTAAGCAGGATCGGGCTTGGTTAGAACTTGGATGGGAGAACAAGACCTTCTTGGTACAGTAATTATTATAACTAAAATAAATAAAAGACTGAAGAAAATACTCCATGAAATAGGGTGAGGGGGAACCTGTCACTGCTGTATAAAAATCACAAACTGCCAAACAGTAAGAGAAGACTGGACATGGTGAAGTGAGAGGAGATTAAGGACAGATAAAGAGGACTGTAGCTGAGCTGGGCCTCCAAAACCGAAGGTAGAATTAGGTATACCACCATTTCTAGTTTCCCATTATTTTCAAAATATCAGTTCAAGTATTTCTGGGAGAGACTTACTTTTTTTCTATCCAATCTAGGCGCAACTCTGCTATCTTGAGAATCAGACTGGTTGATTTCAGGGTTGGTATCAAGTAATCTTTGCATGGCCCGGTCCCGATCAAATGCAGTTACATAAAAAAGCATTTGTCGGGTATCAAAAGGAAAGAAAAATGGGCTGAAAAAAGACATAAATTTATTATCAAGTTAAGAATCAGAAGCCCCTTTTTTTAAAAAAAATCAATCTATAGTAGGAACAATTTGTAGCACAAAATAGTAATGATAAAATTAGTAAGGTGGTCTAGCAGAATTAGAGAATTTTCATGATTTGTACTAAAAATTGGTTAAAATTTTCACTGTAATTGAATCTTACGCTGCCCAGGCTGGCTTCAAACTCTTGGGCTAAGGAGTTCTTCCTGCTTCAGCCTCCTGAGTAGATGAAACTTCACGTGCACACCCACACACTGGAGCACAGGAAGCTTTCTAAGTGCCCCAGGCATAACTGATTATCTGTGTAAAATCTAAATTAAAATCCTACATTCTGAATCATGCTTGGCCAAGAGAATCTTTTATCTACTCCAAGACTTTTGAAAAATGTAATGTGACAAAAGCTAAAATTTAAAAGATGATCACCCCTTACTTCTCTTACACAAACTCTACCTCACCTGCCACATACAGTAAGGCTTTGCTATTTCATGATTTTCCTCCAAGCTTTGGCATTTTTTAGTTTAATTTAATTTTTTATATATTTGGTACAAGGTCCCACCCACTACACAGCTCAGACTCCAGTGACCCGCCTGTTCTCAGCCTTCCAGCACTGGGGTTACAGGCTTGTACCTCCGCGCCTGGTCTCCACAACTGGTTCAACACACCCATGGTGGGGCCGTTGCAGTGCTCAGTCAGGATGGAGCCCCAGTCCCTGCGCTTGCCTAAGCAGACACTTAGTCTGGTGAGCTATCGCACTGGCCCACCACCTTTGGCATTTTAAGTCACTCAAAATGGCTCACGTGCAGCTCTGATTTTTTTCAAAAATAGGCCACATCCTACTGCTCTGGACCATGTTTCATAGTTCTAGACAATACTGTCTAGATCATCCCCTGTTTACGGTTGTTCTGTGTAACAATGGCAGCCACATGAGGATATGCTAGTGCAACAGAAAAATCTCAATTTCTTGCTTGCTTTTTTGAAATGGTCTCCTTATGCAGTTCAGGCTACACTTGAACTCTCTATGTAACCCAAGCTAACCTCAAACTTGCAGCAATCCTCCTGCCTCAGCCTCCCCAGTGCTGGGATTACAGGCATGCATTACCAGGCCTAGCTCAATTTCTAATTTTATTTCACTTTGTTTAAGAAGTCATGTATGATCAGTGGCCTGTGCATTTATCAACAGAGACCCAGAGCCACTGGCTTGAACAGATTCAGACATGCACGCCAGTCTACCTTTGGAGTCCAATTTTATGATGGCACAGGATGAAGAATCACATTTCCATTTCATGTAAGAAGACATACCAAAACCCACTGAACAATGCTTTTTTCAAATTAAAGCTACACTATTAGGTAAGCTGTGATGACACACAACAATGTTAATAAACATCAACAGTTCCATTTGAAACAATGTTTATGTAACAAAATGTAGGAAGAGCAAAGTATCACCACACCCATAAGGCTACCCAAAACGGTTGTCTTACCAAGTCTTTCCTAGCTCAGTGAGCCATGTTGGGATGTTTCCTGTCATGATTACTAAAGGATCTTGAAGCTGTCTATTTGCTTTTGCTGTCAACTTACTGTTAATAAATTCACTAGTTGCAATAATCTCCTTGCACATTGCATTCTGTAAAATATTGAAAGACTATATGTAATAAAATATTGACAATCTCTTCCTCTTTCCCAAAACACGTAAGATTGTGCTAGATTTCACCTATGGGATTCATCGTGCAACAAACTGGCATGCCCTCACCCACCGTAACACACTACTAAGACTCTCCAAGCCCACCCCATAACCTATTGGTACTGACTCAGACACTGAGGGGAGCTAACGTTTCAGACATGGTCACCTCCTTAGCTTTCCCTACATTACATAAACATCAAAGACAACATGCAATGCTTACCCAACTGCTTGGCTAATAAAAATCCTAACCAGTAAACATCTGGTTAAACAAACCTTAAAACCTTTGATAAATTCATGTTCGTTTTGCAAACTGTAGCTTAATTTAGTAAACTTATAGCTAGAGAACATTTTGCAAATCTGCCAAGTGAACTAATCAAAGAAATATAGGCTAGGAAATGAAAAGTGGGGCAGAAGTTTCCATAGATGAATATACTGTACTTCACTGGACTAGGATCCCTGCAGTCGGCTCAATCACTTTTCTAGTGTAACAAGCTTCACAATCACTAAACAAAAACAATGAGACATTATGTCATGAACAACAGAGCTCGCAATCATTTGAAGCAGGGAGCACTACTCACATCATACAAGTAATACCAGTATCTACTGATGGCGTGTAAAACTCTTAAAAGAAGGATCACATCTAATGATGGATCTTCAAAGGTTATATTTTCAGGTGGTGTGGGAATGAGGTAAACTTCTAGAGGATTTGATACTGATGGGCAGACTCCATCTAGAGGACAAAAGACCAAAATTTAAGTCTTGATTAAAGTTACAATGGTAAGCGAGAGAAGCAAGGATCATCTTACCCCTAAAATGGCAACTGAAAGCTGTTATTTTTTTTTTTACACCTCTGCATTCATTCATTCATTGATTCATTATATATTTAGTGCAGGGTCTACAGGGTCTCAGATGAGACTCCAGTGATCCTCCTATGTTTAGCCTCTAAGCTCTGGGAGTATGGGTGCACACCACCATGCCTAGTCTCAGTCCTTTCTCATCAAGCCCAGGGGCAGAGCCAGCAGGGCATGTGGTGCCATATGTCATTCTTGATGTCTTACGAAAACTTCACTTTTCTCTCTAATACCTAAATAAACATCATAAAAGAAAAACTGAACCGTGTGCATCTCTCCTTTACATGCGAGAAAAGCTCACAAAATGGCCAGAGAAAAATGACAGAGCACCTAAAATTGATAAAAGAAACTACACAGTTTAAAACTCAGAAATACCCACCAATTATAAATATAGTAAAAGGAGTTTCATTATTTAGCTTAAGGCTGAATAGTCTAGTTTTCGTGTTTTTTTTTTTTTTTTAAAGATCTATGATACTCCTGTCTCACCCTCCCTAGCACTAGGATTAAAGGTATGTGCTACCATACCTGGTTTAAGAACAATGTATTAACACTGTCCTCCATCTCTCCAGTGAAATGTGCTCTTCTAATAAAGCATGTTCGCCCTTCATGAAAATGTATTTATTAGGGCCAGGCAGATAGCTAAGTGGACTAGAGAAGGTACAGGGACCATGGTTCAATTTCCAACATGCTGTGCCACGGGAGGGGCATTGAGACTGGGCATGGTGGCACACACCTATAATCCCAGCATTTGAGAGGCTAAAAACAGGAGAATCACTATGAGTCTGATCTGTGTAGTGAGACCCTGTACTAAATACATGAAAATTGGGGCCCTGTCCCAAAACCAGCAGTGAGTTTCATACCTCACAAAATAATGGAACCCATTCTTAACCCTAAATGACCTAGGTGACCCAGACTTTCCTATATTTCTCACCATACTTCCCTGAGTTTTTCCAAAATACTGAGCTGTTTTCCCTCATCCTTTGATTTGCATCTAGCAAAGTATTGTGTCCCTAGGTTATCATATGGCTCACTCTCCTACTCTCTTCAAATATCACCACCACAGAGGGCCTTTCAAGACTACACATTCACAATTGGCTTCTAGCTCTCATTTCAACTCTTAGTGGTGATTCATCATTCCATAGTCCTTTGACCCTTGTGTATCTTCTTTACCCTGTACCATATGTAATTACTTGACAAGTGAACTACCATTTATCTATATTGTTTACCCTTGTATGTTACTGTTTTATTATCACAGAATATAAATCTTATGAAAACAGACTGTGTTATTCAGGAAAATGCTTATATTCTGTGTTAGCAATGTTCTATAAGTTAGAGATCATATTGCATCCACAACAAGCAACTTTCCTTCTAAACCCTTTAAGGAATCCCTCGAAAAAGAATCTTCATGGGTATTCTGCTCACCCTTTTGCTACCGTTCACTAGTAGGAGTTCCTACTTCTTTCCTTATAATAAAATTTGCTTCCAATGTTCAAAAGATACAAAATGAAAATAATAAAGACATATGCAAAAAAGACATGCAATGTAAACTGATACATAAAAATCTCGAAACAATAAAAATAAAAATGTATTCCTTAAGAAATCAGGAATAAGTTTTCTCCAAATTTTTTTAAATTTTATTTTATAAACACTTAATTTAATTTCTAGATACTACAATCCAGGAGTTATATTAAAGCAATCAAATGGTTTACAGTGATTTCTAAATTATATTCCAACTTCCCTAGATAAACTATAAAATCCAAGAATATACGAAGACTAATGCCAATCTTAAGACAATCTTAAGACATTATCTTACCATGCCACAGTTCATCATGCTTTTTTGCATTTCTAGGGGAAGTTTTTGTCGGAGCTGTTTGGGCTCTTCCTCTTTTACCACCGACACAATCTTTTGTACTTTCTTCATCCTCTCTCACAGGTTTGTACCTAAGTGATAATGACAGTGAATTTTACATATACAATTAAAAACTTCAAAGCTAAAATCCAAGCCATAGAACACACAGAATCCCAAGAAAAACTCTCTGAAATTTACTCTTTTCTTTCCTTCATTGAATTATCAGTAGCAATGCTTCCTACAAGAGACTATTTAGGGACTATCCTTCTAAGGAGGCCACCTGAGAAAGAATGGCTCTTTTCCAGTACGAGTAGCAGACACTAATAGGCATCCAGTACCCCACGGAACTCAGAGATGCCAAGATCCTTACCACTCAAAAGGATCATCATCTTATGGAGACATTCTTTTCCTCAATTAAAGACCTGAAATGAATCTAAGAAGGTATATGTAAATTATCATTCCCCACAAGTCTGTTTTCTGGTAGCCTAAAGAAGCTATATGCACATGCATATACACTTAAGTAAATTTGTGAGGTGCTGGGAAGATAGCTCAATGGCTTAAGTGCCTGCCTGGCAAGTACAATGTCCTGAGTTTGAACCTCAGTACCAAATAAATAAATAAAGTACTGTACTTTTAGTAATTACAAAGTTACAGTATTGCCTTCTTTAAAAAACTAGCTATACACTTAATATAAGTCTTATAACACACAAACAGCTTCTAGATCCATAAAATACCAATAGAAATAGTTTTCTACTTGCCATATCGTGTGCGTCTTTGTCCAAATGCCAGCTCTCCCCAGTGGATTGCTCTCATCATCCGTGGACTCGCGCTCGTCCTCAGCCTGCACGCTGAACTGTCGCACCGCCTGATACACAGTCATGTTGTATGGCAGCAAGTGTTCTCCAATGTAAAACTGCAGCCTATGTCTGACATTGCCTGAATTTAAGAACTGTGCAGCCTAAATAAAACAAAGCAAAACCCTTCTAAGCAATAGATCTGGGCCACTTACCAGCCTGGAGATCATCCATAGATGCCTGAAACCGCACACTACTGGACCCAACAGGCCACAGGGCCCCTATCTGAAGTGCTTGAGAATAGATGTGCTGTGGACTATTTGGAATTTTGAACTATCAGCATAAACATGATGAGATACCTTGGCAATGAGGTCTAAGTCTAAATACATCTCAATTTATGTTTCCTAGGTACCTTACACATAACTTTGAAGGTAAATTTGTTTTTAATGCACCTGTATTTTGACTGTATCCTTTCACCTGAGGTCAAGTGTGGAGTTTCCACTTAATGACATTAGGCTGGCACTCAATTCTACAACACCTCAGATTTGGGATTTTCTGTTGCCTGTACATACATAAACTGTATGTTACTCCTAAGTTTAATTTAGGAATCAGGGGCTGGGGAGATAGCTCCATGGCACAAGTGCCTGCCTGCCAAGTGCAAGGTCGTGAGTTCAAACCAGGGTCCCACCGAAAAAAACAACAACAACAACAACTTGGGAATTAGGCACAGGAAGAGATTAACATAATACAATAATTATAGCAACATACTAACACTACATGAAAGTTACTTGGAGATTATGAACTTTACATACTACTTTCAGCACATGATGATGGTAAGTTAAGTCATAAAAAGCCAAGCCACAGACAAAGGGGTAACTAGTGTACATCATAATATGGTGTAGCTAGTACCTTACCAGAGACTCATCTATTTCTTCATCAGATCCATCATCATCACTGTCTTCCTCATCCTCTCGAACTCTTCCATATCCTAAATACCCAAGAAGCCTGTTAACACTTAGCAATCTTAGGTTTGTTTTAAAAAAAGCCTATAAACCATTTAAAACCAGTGCTCTTCGAAACAAAAGATACACATGTTACGCTCTAATCTATGAAGCAAAAGACTAGAGCAAACTCTTAGCATATCTTTTAAAGGACATTCCAATTAGAATAAGCTCTTTATACAAGCAGTCAAACCCCACTCAGCTGAATGAACATACAATACGACCTAAGGTCCTAGAGTCTAGGTTTCATCAGAAAGAATATTAAAACAGGGGAACAGCATACATATCTCTTAACAGTAATTCCATCTCAAATATAAACACACGAAGTATGCGTGGAAAGTACCTCTAACAACAAGGTATCTCTCAATAGCTTGTACCAGAGCCAGGGGATCAATCTTGACAGGTCCACCCTTCCACTGCTTCACATTGGCACAGTCAGGATGTCTTTGCAACTGGCATTTTAACTGGTGTGTGTTGAAAAATTTTAAAGCCTGTGATCCTCTGTTGAGAGAGAAGCTCAAGATAAATTGTGAAAAAAAGTTATTCTACATTATTTTCACAATTGATATACATTAATTTTGCAAACTTCATTTTCCTAAAGCAAAAGCAAGTACTTATAAGGTCTATAAATGACAAAACTAGCGTTTTAAGTAGAAATTATAACCAAAACATAAAACATTAGTGTAAACACACGCACATGAAAACATTCAATCAACATTTGATCTCTCCACAAACCCACGTTAGCAAAAAACACTTTGTCATGGATATCTGGCTACTTCTCTGGAATAATAATTTTTCAACTATTTCAGCACACTTCTGCAATACGGTACTTTGCTTTTTTCTACTACATTCCTATTAAAAACAAATAGTCATGGTTTTTATTCAAACTTTTTTCAATCAAATGTTTTAAAGAAAAGATTTAAAAACTCTTTAGAATGTGGATCTAAAAGCCAAACTTAACAACTTAAGTTTCCAATCAAAATATTTCATGAAGTTTACAATAGTTCATAATATGTAATAACTTTTATAATTAACTTGGTATGTAGCACTTCATAAGTCTTTTGAACTGTACTATGGGAA